>CABFWB010001445.1:0-26404 GCA_902151455.1 Timema bartmani
GGGGGGGGGAATAACGGCATTCTCGTGTTAAACTAAGGCTAACTAAACCATAAACTCATACGTCATGGGTTTTTTTTTCCCAACTGATGCTATGATTACTGGCACTAAAGTGTTTACATGCCAATGCTCACATTTTATTATATTGAACCAGGTTGTACGAGAAAACAGGCAAGGATTGCATGTTAACAAAATGTATTGGCTACAAAATGGCATTCTGGTAACTTGAGATGGTTGTACAGTGTTTCTTTTCTATTCCACATTAACACAAGGCCACAAATAATATCTAAAATATTTAATTTAAAAAAGTACTTTTAAAATGATTGTGTATGTAAAGTTGCTAGCATTAAAAAAATAAATTATCTATATAATAAAAAAAATAGTCATTCACCATGTAAATCGATAAAAGGAAAGTTGATAATTAATAATTGAAAAAAAACATGTCGGGTAAACCCAGAAAGGGAATTTTATATCATAGAGTTTTGTGTCCACCCTGAGAATACACAGTCTTGTTCAGAAAATTAAAAAAAAACCTCTCCAATAATTGAACTCTCAGGTATATAATCCTACCTAACTTAATAAAAGTATATATGAAACAAAGTACTCATAGGAAAGATTAACAAAAACAATTAAAACAAACTTGATAAACCAACAAAGAAGTTGAGTGACACATCACACTAACTTGTAACGATTGCTTGGTTCTAGTCGTGTTTCAGGTACATGTACACTCGGAAGTTGGGTGACACCACGCTAACTTGTAACTAATGTTTGGCTCTGGTCGTGTTTCAGATCCATGTACACTCCAAGCCGCCTTATTCCTTCTCATGCCTGATCTTCATGGCCATCGAGGACTCGCCGTCGAAGGCACTGCCTGTGAAGGAGATTTATTCTTGGATACTGGCCCACTTCCCCTACTTCTGCAAGGCCCCGACTGGATGGAAGAACAGTGTCAGGCACAACCTCTCGCTCAACAAGTGCTTCAGGAAGGTGGAGAAGGCCCCTGTGAGTTTGCACAGACCTTACAAACTCCCAGCTGAGGTGGGATTCACAACTTTTGTTTTATTAAATCTTAGTTACCATTTGCATGCTAATTATGTTATTCTTTCTTTTTATAAGTTTTTAGGGGTGTGCGAAACTTCGAATTATCTTTGAAAAAAATTCTGGCTTTGAAGCTTCGCCACCAAAAATGTTTACAGCTGAAGTATTCAATATATGTTCAATAACTCCATCTTACATGGTACAGTACAAATTAATATTCCCATGAAAAAATATCTGAAGTAATTTAATTGTAAGTTGGTGTTGATTTATCAGATTGAAACAAAATATTACAAACAATTGTGCAACAAAACATTTTTTAAGTAATTTTATGGCATAAAGTAATTTAAATAACCACAATATAATATTTTTTCAAGGGTAAAACAACTAAAACAATTTATCCAAACTTAGATTCAGCTTTGAGAATATTTCGTATGTTCGGTTCGAGATTGTTTTGAAATGAAAAAGTGAACTTCACACACCCCTATATACATTTTTTCATTTATTTATATATCTTCTTAGGTTCATAATTTTTTACAAGATTTTGTTTTTGATTTGAGATTCGAAAGTAAAATGAAGATTCAGATTCGTAAAATAGTGGATTCGACCAAACTCTAATTTTAAATCTTGGCACCAAAATGTTTTCTTATTAATGAATTTAAAATATCTTTAAATATTCAATGGTTCATTAGTCTCATCTTTAGTTTTTACTTAAACTATTTTTTCCAATCTCTTGTAAATAAATATTTGCCTGCTTTATAAATATAATAATCTCTTAGCATGTTTGAAAACAAGATGGTTAGGAAGATATTTGGTCCAAAAAGGGACGAAAATACTGGGGAGTTGAGGTTACATACTGATGATTTAACTGTACACATCACAAGACATTGTTAGGATGATCAAATCTCGCAGATTACGGTGGGAAGGACATGCAGTGTGATTAGAATACTCTAGAGTTGTGTTCAGGGTACCGACTTGGAAAACCCAATGGGAAGACAGCTAGACACAGATGGGAGGATAACATTAGAATGGACCTGAAGGAGATAGGGTGTAATGAGGTGGACTGGATAGAACCAGCTCAAGATAGAGGGCATACTTTTTTAAGTGTGGCAATGAACCGAGTTCCTAATGCCATCCTAATATTAAAAAAAAAAAAGGTACTTACTATATAGAGTATTTTTAAAGCTCTATTGCGAGCTTACACACACAGTTTTTTCCCTTACTCTATAGGATAGGTAAGTATAAGTATAAAACAATTACAGTACTTTATTTACTATAGATGAAAAAGGAAAATAAAAAAAACCCTCAATTTATAAAGGAATTTGTTAAAGCATGACAGTACACATAATTAGGAGCATGTATAATCGATTATTAAATTATTGCGAAAATGTATTTTTGTGTTAGTATTTCTCTCATTTTTATTGAACATATTATAAGTTTATAACATGCCAGTTTGAGTTAATGGTTCTCGAGAGTTAAATAATGACATAGTAATTAGTAAAGTAATTAGTAAACATAATATATATCAACAAATACAACCTGACTAAAACTACAGGATATTTATTTTAAATAATCAGCCATTACCTTTTTGTCTATTGGCAGCATTGTTATGTGTGTTTTTAATTTTATTGAAGTGTCACATTTTTTAGATCTTTTATTTGTTCCTTTATTTCTTTCCATACTTATCTTCCATATATAATAACTACCATATAGGCCCGAATATAGTGCAGCCTTGAGCATATTAACAACCCTAAAATTTTGTAGGTGCTCTACATGAAAAATAAAATGTCTCAAATATACCTTGAGGTAAAAACTTAACAAACTCAACACAGTTTTCCACTACCGGCTTTCTAGGCCTGTCATAAATTAATATGCCTTATAATCTAATTTAAGAACTAAGGCACAACATCCAATTCTTGGTCGTTAATTTATCAATGTGAAATGGTAAACCCATATTTTCATCAATGATAAACTTTTGGACATGCCAGGAATCGAACCCAGGACCCTTAGCTCATTAGACAGACACGCTACCGACTGAGTTAAGGTGTCGAACTACCAGTTCAGTGACACTGAGGAAAATACTCTTTCTCTTCATTTTAACCTTGAGTTTATTGTTAGACAAACACGATGATTGATTGCACATAAAATACAAATAAAGTTTTTAAAAGGACATTTTTTAGGAGAAAAACACTACACTATATTTGGGCCAATACGATAGACTAGTAAATCTGACTCATATCGTTATGATAACTCTGCATATCGTGGTGACCTTTTTTTTTTGTTATACTATTCTTATAAATAACTACAGTAAAATTATAATTGTAACCCAAATATTGATTAGATATAATTTTTTAAATCGAGGCAAGTTTTTAATTAATTTTAATTCCTCTGGTGTTTAAGAAGGAAAATTATGAGCTACTATTAAACAACCCGCCTCGGTGGCATAGTTAGCTAATATGCTAGTTTCATGTTGAGCTAGACTGCTGAGGGGATATCAAGGTTCGAATTTTGGTTGGGTGAGCTTTAAAAAAAAATGGTTTTCCACTCATCCCTCCATGCAAATACGAGTTCACTTCCTCTAAATTCAACCTTTCCATTTCTTAACCCATTAGTGTAATTGAGTACTTAAGCATGTAACCCAGATGGGTAGTAATACTACATTTGAAACAAGATCTGGGAACTTTAGAGTTAACATATCCTTGAATTAAGAGTGCAAAACTTTGAAATGTTGAAGTTGAAAGTCAAATTTCCATTACTTTCACTTTTGACATGCACTTACTGTTTTCAACATTAAATTGACTTGATGAAAAATAGCATTTAGATTGTTGTCAGCCATCCTGTTCTTGCTGTTGTAGAACCTTGGGAAAGGTTCATTATGGATGGTGGACCCTGTCTATCGCCCAAACTTGGTGCAAGCACTGAAGAAGGCTCCATTTCATCCCTACTCGAGTCTAGAGAGAGTGTCTGTGTCAAATAGAAACAGGTAAATGATTTTATCAAATCTCTTGAGTTAGATACTGACATATGTAAAAACAGTTGTTTTATAGACACAATTGATAATTCTGTTTCTTCCACTCTCCGTCGCATGTATTACCTGTCTCACTTTTAAAATGGATTGGTTTCTAAAATATTTGATAACTGTGTGTAAACACATGCAAAAAAAAATATATTTAACACACAATTTCAGTTTGTAGGGGTGTGTTTTAAGTCCATTTTTGAATTCGAAGCAAATTCATCATATATATAAAATATCGTCAAAATTTGAATAATTTTTGTTAGTTTGGTAATTTAAAAATATGTTATTGTAGTTATTTATATATCTATGACCCAATATTACTTGGAAAATGTTTTATTGTTTAATTTTTTGGATTATTTAATTTTATTCTGATAAATCCAGTAATAATCCAATGACTTTGGATTATTTTTATACATATAAATTTTTAGTGGCTCAAAATTGCAACAATTGACCAACAAATTGAGCTTTAAATATCTTAATTGTCGAACTTTTTTTTTTTTGAAGTGAAATAGAAGCTGATATTTTTCCCAAAGTTTCGAGGCTTTGCACACCTCTACCAGTTTTTATCGATTCTGATTCATGATTCTGTACGACCTGTGGACCTTTTAATGAACCAACAACATACAATGCAGTCTTTAAGTTGTAGAAATAAACTATTTAATTTTTGACCACAGTTTCTTACAACCGATCTTTTGTTAAATTGCTACCCCTCTCCCATTTACATTACTGTTTACTTATTAAATCAACCTATTTAAAAAGTGGGACCGGCCACTGAAACATCTTGTACTAGCAGTCTTTTTCAAATTCTAATAAACCTCTACTTCTATGAAAAAACCAAGCCGTGACAGAAGGAAAGAAAGTCTTATAAACGCTCACTATGTCGCATCAAAATTTGCATTAATTTGTTTAATAAACTTACTACTATCAAAACATATTTTATGATTAATAAAAGTTGAGTGTTATATTGTGTAGGTATCCCTTGAAACCCTGTGTGTATCCATGAGGCTAAGCAAACCACAGTTGGAAAACTTTTTCAATATATTTTTTTTTTGGTCCAAATTGATTATGCAAATTACACAATTTACTATTTAGAAGAAAGTACAGGAAAGGTGGATGGAAAAATAAAAGGAACAATGTTATATAAATATTTACATCTATTGTCCATTTCTTGTGTTTCTCCTTCATGTCATTCCTTTTTCTTATCTAAGTGTCCTATCATTCTTTACAAATCTTCCTTTTGTGTTTTTTGGTTTCCTCTTTAACGAAGTTGCGTTACTCATTTCACACTACCTCCTCATTAGTTATGATACTATGAAACTAGGTTGGAGGATTGAGCAGTTACAATCGGTTTTCTTGAGAGGCATCCATTACCTCTTTGTCCAGTGACGGCAATGTAAAGTGTGAACTGTGTTCTTATTTTCATTGTATAAACCAGTTTGTTCATTTCTGTATGTTACTATCTATTATTCAAATTAAAACATTTAAATTTTGAAAATCGATGTAATATGTTTTAGATAACAATTAAAGTCCTTTTTATGTCGTATTGTGAATAGGTCCTCTGGCTCGCCTCACCAAACGGATGTGTTGGTGGCCAAAGGGAACAGTCGCTTACCCAACCCTGACCTGTTTCCGTTTCTGAGCCGTCGCTTGGCCGCGTCAACTGCTGACACAACCTGCTTGCTCAGCGACATGACTGCAGATGATGACGTGAATGCTGCAGCCGCCATGCTGGCACTTAAACATGGCAACCGCATGATTGCCCAGAAGAGAGGTTTGTATATCTATTTAGACTAATTTAAAGGGGTAAAAAAACATTAATATTACAATTACTCCCCCCCTGATTGGTGGTTGAATAAGCTTGAACGCTATTCTTAAAATGATTTGACTAAGTAGCTGTAAAATAAAAGTGACAAGTTTAGGGTACTCATCCACTTATTGGAAGATAAGGTTGATTTAATTTTAATTAATTGATTATATTGTTTGTAAACAAAACAAATGTGACATTGATAGATGTGCCTTGTAACTTTATGATGATATTTTCCTAAAAAATCAGAGTAATATTTATTCCTACCCAAGTTTTGGGAACATCTACCTTCCCGAATTTTAGCTTGAAGTTTGGGGTCCTGCACAGACCTAATCACAATTACAATTTTCAAATCTTAAATGAAAAACCTATTTAAATAAATCCAAAAGACTTCCATATTTATTGTATGATAAAAAATATATTTTCTTATAAATTGTCATAATAAAATAAAAGCTAAGTTGATATTAATAGAATATTATTACTTTTTAGCCGAGTGGTTCAGAAGAATCCAAGTGCAGAAAGATGATTCTATCCCAGTATTACTTGACTTGAGAAAGAAAAACACCAGAGCTTCCAAAATACCTCAGGTAATTCAGTCCTACACGAAAACTCTACTTATGATAAAAATTAGGGTTGTGCGAGAACCATTTTTTCAATTCAAGACGATCTCGAGACAAGAATATAAAACAGTATCGAGACACGAGACGATTAAACGTCCTTTGAAAGTAAAAATTTAAAACAATTATTTTTGTATATAAACGAGGTTGCCGGGCCCCAATGGCTAAATAATTTTATAGTAAAGGAAATTGATAGAACTTAAGAAAAAGAAAAAATATAGGCCTCACGACAGGTTCTCTTAGAAAGCGAATGAACAATCATCGTTTTGACACAAACCACAAAGATCCGGATAAGACTGTACCCATTCATGTCGGTACACACAACCAGGACTTTCAAACCTGCTACACCACCAAAATATTAAGAGCATTTCCCAAACAGTTCAACAGTTCTCAACTTAGACAGTGGGAACTGGCCCACCAATGGATTACCAAATCAAGATTACCACCAGGCCTCAACAGAAGATAGTTTCTTTCTATTAGATTATAATTTTTCATATTATTATTTTAAAATATATTAATTATCATTATTTATTTTATTATTTATTATTATTATTACTATTTTTTAAATAGGTCTCTATAAATACTAACCTTAGCCAAGGAATTTATTTTACTCCCAAATACAGTTGGCACAAAGTGTTTCTAACATTTCTTCTTTCAATTCAAAATGGAGTAATCCAGTGTTTGTGTTATTTGTACTCTCTTCTTTGTGTTTGATAAAGGCAATAGTGCCAAAATATTATTCTTTTTGTGTTAAAATGTGTGTGAAACTATTTCTACTTTAGAAGACAGAAGAAAGAAAGATGTCACCTTTGTGCATTGGATTCTTCACACATTTTTCCTCTTTCCCTTGGTGGGCTTTCCTCATAAAATTTACTCTTAGTAGTTTATTTTACTTTTTTCTTTAGTTCTATCAATTTCCTTTACTGTAATTAAATTATTTTTATTAAAGTAAATATATAGTTTATGGAGTTCCTTTTTGACATTTGAGCTGGCGCTTGTCTTACATATTATAGTTCACTCAAACACTTGAGATGCCTAATACACATTTTAAATGCAATTAATAAAATAGTGATAGGTAGTTACAATAAACACCATTTATAATTTAATTTTGTTGTGTAACAGCTTATATTGTCAAAGTTTGGTATTGAAAAACAATATTTATAACCAAAACATTTCTTCATGAAAGCTTTTTTGGGGGGGAGTGGGAATGAGGCCTATTTTCGAGTTATTGTGGTATTATTGGAAATAATAAATTCTCGGCTTGATTTNATTCATTTTTTTAACTTTCGAGACAAGATAGAGATTTTTTTTTGTGGGGAATTTTCAAGGTATTTTCTAGTCTCGCGCGTCCCTATTAAAAATTAAAAGTATGAGGCCAAACTTGTCAATCAATATAAAATCTAAACTAGATTTCCACACAAATCTTGGTCTAAGTTATATATTTATCAACTTTTCAACCAATAAAACTATATGTATACACTAAGTAAGAAGATACCCTGACAGAGGTGGCTGCCCCATAAAGTTGTGGTGTGGAAAGTAGGTAATCAATTAGCTGTTGGCTTGGAGTCTGCATGCCCAAGTTTTTTAATTTGAGTCGATGTTGGGTAAAATAAAAATATAATTTTAAAATTTAATTATGTTGATTAAAAACAATATATATTAATTTTTTTGAATGAACCAAGAGACAATATATTGATAATACAAAATTATACATAGTAAAGGGCATTAACATAGATTTAATATAAAATTCTAGAATTATGAAACAATAAAGCACAAATAAAAGTAAAAATACACATATTTACACACTTCAATACTCTCATCTGTGGCCGTGTGGTCTAATGTACTTCTCACAATAGACTAGACTGCCAACGATTGGGAGATCGAGGTTCAAATCTTGGTCGGGTGTACTGATTTCTTATTTCCAAAATAGTCCTACACTCTCTCTCCACACAAATCTAGGTACTCTTCCTCTAACTATAACCTTCATAATCTCTAAAACCAATAACGTAATTAGTACATAAGTTTACAACCTGAACGAGTGGTAATATGCGGTGATTAAAAAAAAGCTCTTATTGCATCTTTCCCAGGAAGTAGTGGTAGTAAGAATTGAGGCTTTGAAAGAATTTAAAGCTGTGAATTTTTCATCGAGTCAAAGCTAATAAACATTTGATTCTACTTTAAGTTGTTTTTTTTAATATCTTCACACACCACACCCCTACTAGTAACTTATATATTTCCTAAATTCCTTAAGGAGATTCAGGGATTCGAGAAAATATTAAATTCAAGATATGAAAAAAATATATACTGTTGTTACGGTTCTTACCTTCTATTCTTAACTCTAAACTACAATCTTACAATGAACTGGTACTTATTAATATGCTTATTTAATATACATGTCTTGAATTGGTCTCACAAGTCCATTACAGTGTCAACACACGCTCTCTAGTCCTGCCACTCTCAGTCCCGTTGCTTGACTGTCTTTTGTCACACCTGCCTACACTCGGCCCGTTGGAATGTCCCCCACCCCCTTACTAATAGGGGTGGCCCAAGCAGGGTCTCGCTCGCTACACTGTATTGGCCCAAATATGATGTGATGTTTTTCTCCTAAAAATGTATTTCCAAAAACTGTACTTGTATTATATGCTCGCCCTAACATTATTTGCTGGAAAAAAACAACACCGGCAGAATCCTACGGAGGTCTGTTTTGTAGCATGCTGGAACTGTACTGTCTGGCTGGTGTGAATCACAAACTGCGACTAAGAATAAACTCCACCCTTCTGCATCACTGAACTGGTAATTCATTAGGTCAGTGTTAGATGGTGTAAAAATCAGCAATCGCAGATGCAATTAGGTGATTGTTTTTGATAAGAGGGATTCTTCGGCGTCTCAAGTAAACAAGGAATGAGGAAAAGCTACTACAAAAGGCCAAAATAAAACTGTAAAATTTGTTAACTTTTTACCTCAACATATATTCGAGACCATTTATTTTTCATGTTGAACACCTTCAAAATTTAAGTGTCTTTGTATGTGCAAGGTCATTATAGTATATTAGTAAATTTTGAATTGGAATTTATTTTTAGAGCTATAATACTATTTATAGGACTAACTTAACAACCAGACCCCAGACAATTAATTTAACATTTTTTTCTTACCCATCCATCTGCTTCCAGCCTGTGGTCAGTTTTTTATTCAAGTCATATATTTTCCACGGCCGGCTTACTAGGCCTATCGTAACTTCATATGCCTTATAATCTACATAAGACTAGGACAGGCACAACATTCAGTCCCCGGCCGTTAATATATCACTATTAAAGGGTAAACCCACATTTCACCAATGATACATTTTTCCACCATGCCGGAAATCGAATTCGAGACCTTTAGCATATTAGAAAGACATGCTACCGACTGAGCTGTGGTGTCGAATTTAACACTTAACTGAATGTGTGAATGTTTTAATAAATGCATTTTAGCAACAAAAAAAGGTTAATATTTAGTTTCTATTTCTTATTATTCTTTTACATTCCCAATTCCTCTAATGTTCATAATTTTTTCCAAGATATGGATTTGAATTGGTGATGGGATTCGAAGATGAAATGAATATTTGGTTTTATAAAATAGTGGATTCTATCCATGTTTAATTATGATTATTATTTTTCCCCAGGGTGGTAGTAATGAACGGATGATCCCTGTAATCACCACCTCTCCGAGTGAGGACCACACGTACAGTGCAGGACGTACGTTCACATCCACACCCGCTCAGCAGCCGTTAGCCACCACCTCACCTGATGAAGCTTTTGAAGAGGGGTCAGAGTCCAATGAAGGGTAAGACTAAACTGTTCAGATCTTATTGTTAAAATTGACCATCCATTATTATACAAATCTTGAAGGTTACATACTTTTCATGAATTATGAGAGGAATATCATTTTAAAGCACAAAAACTTATTTCAAGTTTGAAATACAAAATATTTTTTTTTGTTTTTAAGTTTCTAAAATAAAACGACTAAGTATTTATATGCAAAACTCTAAATTACGCTTGTTCTGGCGTTGCCCGATAAATAAGCTACGAGTGTATTTTGTCACTAGAACAGGAACATTCACCTCTACTAAAAATCAGTGCACACAAATAAAAATGATAAAACAATCTGAAAAATTGATTGATAAATAGCAGTTTGACAATTTTTCTTGTACAACCTTGCAGAGATGATGAACTAGCCTTGACATTCTTGGTACACAAAACATGAAACGGTCCTAGTGCTTTTTGCAAACAAATCCAGTAGTGGTCTGCGAGCTTTTTATGAATTTCCCGAGTAGCAAGTTGAGTCGAGCTCTAGTTTAATAAATATATAATTTTAAAACTTAAATTATTTAAATGAAAAATATGAATTAAATTTATTAAAAAAAATTAATTTTTTATGAAATCTGACTAGGATATTTTAAAGAAAAGTAATGTTTTAAAATCTAAAATAAATTGTTTTTAAATCATTAAAAAGATCAAGCAATAATAATAATGATAAATAAATCATAGAATTAAAAAAAATTGAATTGTGGTAGAAACTGAAAAACTAATGATTCATTCCATTCCTATTGAGAACACTTTTAAAAATCATAATGAATAAAGGTTTGAATGTGCAGATCTATCCATACCCTTTTTAAGTTATCAAGCCTATTGTATCCCTATCCATCTGGAATTATATTTGGAAGAAGGTAAAGGAAAGGTGGATAGAAACACACAAAAGGGGGACGAACACAAAATGGCTTTTACAATGTCCATCTAGAATGTAGATGTTCACTTGGTGCAGACATCCTACCAGAGAAAAAAGTTAAACATTATTGATTTTTAGGATGTATATGGTAAAAAATTTGGTATTAAGATGTACTTGGTATAGTCTAGCACAAAGTTAGTTGTGTTCTAATAACCTAACAGAGATATGCCCTTCTATATCTCCTTTATCTAAACCTCATATCTCCTCCATTCAACACCAGCTTATTCTGTTGACCTTGACATTCCAATATCATTCCATGCAATACCCTCTTTGTTGGTTGTTCTCTTCCATCCCCCATCCCCCCATTACCACCACACACACCCACACACCTCATTTCACAAACCACATTCTAATAAGCAGAGAGAAGAATAGCAAATTAGCCAATACACGACACAAGGCAATGAAATAAACTTTTTTTTAGGAGTTTGAAATTTCGAGCCCATAAATCAAGCTCTGCTCAAACTATGACAGCTCTAGAATCCAGTATAATCATGGCATTAACAGGATTAAGGATTTTACTATGGGTTTTTAAGGTTCCAAATATCTTAAGACTCCTATTCTAGTGTATGATATGTTAATTTATTATTTATATAGTTGCATATAGCTACTGTAGTATCTGGCATCATTTGTTCAGAAGCTCTCCGGGTGACGAGCCACGGCCTGTTTGTTTGTTCCCCAACCTGTCACTGGTGAAAGTGGTAAAATCAAGCTCCTCCTCATCGGACACCGAGGAGCAACGCAAAATTGCTGAAGGTGCCGATGCTCTCCTCAACTTAGCCGGTATTTCGACCCGCAAACGCTCGCACTCGCAAGGTGAGTACCATTCTGACAACAACATCAGCCCCTCACACTCTATGAAGCGTGTGGCCACTCGAGGGCGCAGGAAGAACTCCGGCAAAAGGGGACTTCAAAGAGTTCCTGTGAAGAAGAATGTTGCCGGGAACCATTCAAGAGGCTTCCAGCGGCGTAAACAGTCGCAAGTTGCGATTAATATTAACAATAACAATGTGGTTTCATCGTCTGGGAATCATCTTAAGTCGCATAAAGGGGCAACGAAATTATTATCAAACCATAGCACCAACGAAAATGGGTCGATTCACCAACTAAAAAGTGAAGATAAGGTGGGAAGGACCAAAAGGTAGGAGATTATTGGAGTTAACTTTTTTCTTTAGTCAAAAGAGTTTTAGTGAATGTAGTCCAAACTAGTTTTTTTTAAATAACAAACACACTACCTTTTTAGTGTTGCAGCTTTAAATAAAGGTTAGAGTACCTTTATTTATATCATGCTGCAACCTGTAAGTATATAAAAAAATTTTGCAAACATATATTTTTAAAAGTGGTTAAATGTCGCCACATAAGTCGGAATGTTATTGTATTACATAAACTTGTGGCATTTGGTTATAATTATCCTACTCTTTGTCATATAAGATATACTGTAAGAATATATATATATTTTTTATCTCATTGATATCCTTTTTATCTTTTTATTTTTATAAACATGGACATCAACTTTGCTACTAACTATAAATATTAAAAGTGCTTGTTATCCAGATTGTGTACTTGTAGATGTACGCATGTGGTTATTCTTTATTAAAAACGTTTATTAATACTAGAACATTGGTAAACTATTTTGGCTATCATTTTATTAAATACAATGACCCTATTGATGACATTACTTTCTATTAAGGTGGACAAACCAAAAATATTTTCCAGTGAGTATCTTCAAAATATGATTTTCGGTGATAAATGTACAGGATAATGATTAAAGAGAATTGTGCTTTAAATGTAAGTAAGTGCTATATATGGCGTAGTTTGTAACGAGAGCTACATGTACAACATAAACCTGGACATTGCATGTAAGAGAGACCAGGAAATTGAGGGCCATGGAGAGCATGTTAGCTGTCACCAAGAACGACAGGATCAGGAATGAAGTTATCCGGGCAAAAGTTGGGATACAAAGAGAAAATACGATAATAGATTTTCCTTAGCTGCCGCTTACTTACACTCTTGCAGTAGATGGGCTTTATATAACACTTAAAAATGGCAGTGATTGAACATAGATTGAATATTTTAGGTGTTGATATTTTTATTCACGAAGCTTCTTAGTCATTGAAGCACAAGAATTTTTTCAAAGCGAAGTTGAAAGTTTTGGAGCTTCACAAATACACACAACTACAATAGAGGATTACTCTCCTCAAGACTACCACAAAAGACACCATAAACTATTTACAGTTTCATATCAATGAAAATAAAGGGAAAATGGCGCCATTGAAATGAAAATGTGATCTTATTTTTTACAACATAATGCTCGTCACTGAGCATAGTAATACATAATTTTTATTCATATTTGAATATTTTGTCCCATAAAAACAGATCTCGCTGTATGTAATATAATTATTTGCCTCAATCATTCTTAATTTTCTACCTTTTTTTTTTATCACGGTGTCTTACTACCTGTTCCGGCAATATGCATATTTACTAATTATTCTATTGAGTTGGGGATGAAGGAGGTTGAATTTAGAGGAAGTGTTCCCACATTTGTGTGGCGAGGGAGAGTGGAAAAAACCACCTTCAATACATCTGAGATTCAAACCTTGATCTCACTGTCATCGACAGTCTAGTATAGCACAAGTGTGATGCCTTAGACCATTTGGCCACCAAAGCAGGTATAATCTTCTACTAAATTACCTTTTTAATTGATATATTTGAAAGGAGCTGTATATATCCAAACCCACTATAATAACAACCTGCTTGCGTACATCACAAATATAACAGCACTTGGATATTTGTTGTAATCTAACATTACAGTGTTTTGTTTTTTAATAATAGCCACTGCTTTTGAAGGCTTTTCCTTTGGTTGTATTTGAAACTAAGAGAGTCACATTTGTTGTGTCATCATTTTTAGGAGAGTGTGAAAATTGGTTTAATTTTGAATGTTAATTTTCAAGCTTCATATTCATAACTTAAAACATGAATTCCTATAAACAAAAATTAAAATTTCATTAATATGTTTTACATTAAGTTATTGATGCAGCTATTTATTTGTTTCTTAGGTTTTACTGTTTGATTTAAAAATCTTAATGAAATCCCTCCCTTCTCACATCCTTAATAATTGTTTTCGTTTGTTTTTTCCCCCCTTTATTATATTATCATAATAACTTCCATAATATTGATTTGAGATGCTGAATCTGTGTCTGAACTTCATTGAGCTCATCGAGCTCCCCTCAAAGCCAAGCCCTTTCAACACACTGTAATAAAAGTAGCTACATATTATGGGATTATTCTTACACTAGCTAAAAAAAATCTCTCCATTTATTCTTTGTTTGAATCTTTTACATATTTTCTTCCGTTTCCATGTTCACTCGGTGCATTTTAATTTCCAGTTCAGTCATCATTAATGTTGTGTTAATTATAATTAGGCCTTTAAAATAAAACAGGAAAAGCTCAAAAGTTGACAAAATGGTTGAATTTAAATAATATTCTAGTTTTATTTGACAGAATTAAAATGTAAACACATGCAAAGTAGTATTGGTATAAATATAAATTAATAAATTTTCATGTTACAGTATGTACCCTTAGTTAACCCTGCAAGGTTACAAACTTACCTTACTAGAGCTCACCTTATAATATAGGGCCATAGTGTATGTAATCTGTCAGGGTAAGACTGATGCTACCTCGACAGATTGCATACACTATAGCCCTATATTATAAGGTGAGCCATAGTGGAACCATATAAGGTAAGCTTGTAACCTTTATGGGTAGGTGGGGTGTATACTAGCAATTATTATTATTTTAGCACCGCGTCTTACTACCAATTCAGGGTATACACTTGTACTTATAACACCAATGGGCTAGGGTTGAGGAAGGTTGAATTTAGAGGAAGTTTACCCTCATCTGCATTAGAAACCATTTAGGAAAAACCACCCCCCAGTTCACCCAAGCAAGATTCGAACCTCGATCTCCCCGTCCTCGGCAGTATATCTCAACACGAAACAAATGTGTTAGCTAACTACACCACCGAGGCTGGTAGCAGGTAGATAGATTGATTATTGTTAAACAAAAGATAGTTACGTGGGATACTTATGTTTTAGTATAATTTTAAATTGGTTTTAGGGATGACCGAGTCTTGAATCACATTATAAACACTTTGTTGCTTCTGCTCACAAAATAGATCCTAAACCTACGTTTTATTGTTCAATCCTAAATATGATTAATACTATTAAATACATTCAATCCTGGGGGAATTTTTATTAGCATTAGCAATTCTTACATTAAATCAAACCAAACATAAATATGGGAACCTCAAAACAGAGCATAACTTTTTGGTTTGCAGTCATCTTCATCATAAACAGTTTCCGACCACTGGCTGGGTCTGTTGGGGACATAAAGCCTCTCCAACATCTCCTTTCGTCCCACCCCCTCTCCTCTACAGTGACTCTCTCTCCTCCACGTTTTCTTTGCACTCCCTTCAGCCACATGTATCTTCCACTTTGCCTCCTGCACCACCACCCACTTCAACATATAAACAATTGATTCATTTTGTCCATGCATCATCCTATTTTTGATCAATAGTTAGCAAAATTGTGTTATATAGCAATATCTGTGTGAACCTTTAGTTATACTTGCAGCTTATGTAAGACTTTGTTATTTTATGCAGAAAAGTGACCAAAAAATGTTTACATTATCTCTGGTATAATATTTTTTTCCGTATAAAGTCCTTACCCTTGTTTATCACTGAAAGACTGTTCTAAACTGTGGATATGTTTCTAATACACTCTGATATCATCTCTGAGAGAACTGCATGATTACTATTGGGAAACAGCGTTGTCATTCTGTTGTTTTCATGTGGACAATCTCCCCTCAAATATAAGACAAATTTTGCAACACTGATTTGGTCGATGTTGCCAGTAGCTCCCTATCATCCCAGATGATGGCTTTTTGTAATTACATCCGAAAAGTCTGAAATTATTATTCCCTCTACACGGCTAAAGCTAGATAACACTATTTCTGATAAAAACTTTTAATTTGATCCTATCCCTTTTTCTGTACCTCCTTCCAAGCATAATAAAAATAAAACCTTTTTTCACCTTGTTTAATGGTAGCAAGTTTTAGTGTGTCTAGAATTAATTTGTTTGTCCAAATATTTGTTTCAATCATTCTCTTGTAAGCCATTTTTTCATACATACAATCACGCTTCAAAGAGAAAAACAACTTGAAAGTTTTGGAAATGAATAAAAACTCATCTTTTTCGCCTGAATTACATTATTTATACCATGATCATAACATAAACAACCGTATATTGGTCACTCCAACAAGACGAATTGGCTGTCGTGCAACATTGAAATAAAATTGACATAACTAATATATATATTTTCTCCTGTTATTTGCATTGATATATTTTCTTGTGTATGTTTGCCTGTGTGATTGTCTTGTGCACTTATGTGCGCATAGAAACTATTTTAAAACAAAGCAATAAGTCTATTAAAACTTTATAGTAAATGTGTTAAACTGTTGCTGCTTGAACTAAAAATAGAAAGACTTTAAGTAGAAATTTGACAATCTCTTACAAAACTAAATAATACCAGCAGTTGAATTTTTTTTTCCCCCCCAATTGAGATGTATAATTGTGATTACTTAAATCCTTTTTTTTTTTTAACTAATCATGTTGTGTTTATTTGATTTTAAAAGTTTCATAACACGGTACAACAACAGTTTAGGCCACGATCAAATTTAACAATTCTTAACCCATTTGAATCAAACAACTAGTTTTAATTAGTTGGGATGTCATTAGTGTTATTTGGTCTTGACATGTTACAAATACATACTGCCCATTTTATTTTTACATAACTACATACATAACTTGCCGTTAGTTACCTTACAGGACAGGCAAGAAACTGGGTATATAGCTCAAAAAAAAATTTTTACTTATCCATCCTCACTAACTCTCTCCACACTCCCCTATCCAGGCATACTTCCTTCGCTTCAACAACATCCATACACAGAGTCATACATGCTCTTTTATTCTTAAAACTCTTTTTTTTCGCGCATTCGTCTACAACATTTAGCCACTTAGATGGCCAACCCCTTCCTTTTGACCCAGACACTCTACCTTCATATTATTTGATTGGTCACTTGATCCACGCTCATCATATCAACATGCCAAATCAACGTAAGCCTCTTCACATTTACTTACTGTATTTCCTTTCAAACCACACTCCTTCATCACCCATTCATTACTGACTGTCCATATGAGTTTTTCCACATACATTTCTTAGAAATCTCATTCCGACACATTCACCCCGCTCATACATTGTAAATCATCATCAGATCATGGCTTGGAAGGAGCCAACATTTTATCAAACATATTCTGGTGTATTATGGACTAATTACAATAATTTATTTGGTTCCATTGGCTTAAAAGTTATTTCATGTTAAACCTCCCATTATAATTATATAATATATTGCTTTGTATGCTTTGTATTGTCCGATGAAAAAAGTTTGAACTGTTTCAATTGCATCCTCATCAATTAGTATGGCAAATAACTTTTTTTTTACTGATTTGTTCACATGTGAATCAATCAGATCATCTTATTTGCTTTGTTTTCATGTCAACTTTTAAAACATTTATTTTACAATTATTTTTAAATACCTTATTATCTACACAAAATAACATGTGGCTCTAAAAACTAAATATTTGATAATGTTTTTAAATTAAAAATATTACGTGTTAATAGCAAATGAAAATTTTGTAATATTATATTTTCCTCTTGTTTAAGTAAATGTAAAATTAAAATTAGACAAACCATACTAGTTTGTTTTGTTATAAATAATGTATCTTTATAAGTATAGGCTAGTAACTATTATTACAATACTCTAAAACTATAAATATTGTAGATATGTTTAATGCGATGCTATGTATAGGTAGTAATAAATAGAGTTAAAGCAAATGTACAATTATACAGTAATTTATATTTCAAACATGTATATTTTTTCAATTAACTATATTTCTCCAGTGATATGCAAGCTCTTCCTTATAAACAAAGCAAAACAAAAAACAATCAACTATTGAATGTGTGTGGCTGTTTGCTGATGCTGAGTCTTTCTTCCTTCAAAGGATCCACAATGTCTTTAGGGCTGACCTTTAATAAAGGCATAAAGTTTGAAACAAAGGTTTGTGCCATGTTTAACGTTGATTGCTTCTACAAGCTATATCGTTTATCTTCTAAGTGGATTTTAAAACATGTCGAACAGTTTACTAATCAACCATCATTTATAAAACCATAGAAAACGGTAAACTACACCCCAATTTTCTTACGAATGGATATATTTTCATTCTTAAGTCAACCCAAAGGTTGGATTGATGTCCAGCCAGAGCTGGGCATTCACTTAAGCTCTTCGGCTGGCTAGTGCTTTCTGCAGAATCTGGTAGTAATTCCATGCACTAGGGGAATTCAGGAAGTTTGGTGGTTTCTTGTTGCCTTTCACAATTTCTCTAAGCTAGCTCGAAAGAACATAGCAATTTTGCCCGAAATGTATTTTTACATACCTTCCAGGATTTTTTTATATGCCACCATCAACATGGGACCGACAGCTTTACTTCCCCTCCGAATAAAGTAGTGCTACGGATTTTTATTGCTCAAGAAAAATCTGTCAACTACATTATGATTTGAACCCACAAACATCGGGTCCTTACCCCCAAGAATACGAAGGTTGACTTGACGGATATATCTTACAGCTGTATAAAGCTACTTGATCTACTTTCATGTATTGATACATCAAGTCATGAGATCTGCAGCTGTCACTTTTTGATCATCAACATCAATAAAATAACTCTTATAATATAATAAAATGTCATCGATGTTGGACACACAAAAAGAAAAGTTTGTTTCCTAAAAGATTCCCTAAATGTCCATTCATAAGAAAATCGAGTTACAGATACATCAGGAAAGTTAACTGTGTATCTGTACTTGGCTCTTACAACTGTACAAAACCAAGTTATTGGTCATGCATCGCATATAAACAATCTAATTGACCAAGCTTGACATAAAATAGTTTTATGTATCTGCTTTCAAGGAGATTGTTTTAGAGATGGGGCTTTCAAATCCCCCTGAATCTTGAGGAGATTTAAAAACTATAAGGAGTTGAGAAAATATCTGATTCAATATTTGTGGGGGTGGACATTTCAAATTTTGAGTTGAAATTTGTTGAAAAAGCTCTTACACTGCCTATTAGCCCTTCTATGTCAATTTTAGAGTAAACTCCTAAGTTAACAGTGGTTTCTTTCTAAGCCTCGGATTTGATCCATCTCTAGTTTCAATATTTATTTTTCAAAGTAAAACTATCTCAGGTTTTTTTTTCATTTGTTGGCACAAACCTTTTTAAGTCTGAGAAGGAATAGTGAACTTGGATCTTAACAGTAAGTCTAGCAGAAATTAGTTTGGATATGTCTTCACTTAACTTCTAGATTAGATCATTTTAATTAAAAAATATATATATAACATCTGACATGTCAACATTTTTGAATTATTTAAAACAACGCAAGTAATTTTAAAAAAAATGAATAAGTAGTGTAGCACAAAATTTGAGGGAATCTAATTCTAAAAAGCAACTTCAGCAATAGACGAATGATAAATGTAGTGTTTGTTTGTAGTTGTAAGTGAAGAAATATACTCCAGTTACATACGTGTAAAAAAAAGATGCAAATTTTATATTGCGTAAGTTATGTATTGCCATTATCTCGGTATGGTAACACAAGTTTTTAAACAATAAATAATGTTTACATGGAATCAACATTTTTTTTTTCCTCTAAAAAGAGTTTAGTAAAAATGAAGTGTGCCAAAATTGTTGAGTGATTTGTTAGAGCCCAATTTGTTATATACACTATCTAGATTTTTATGTGATTTTACTAATGTATATTAAATTAATATAAAATGCTAAAAAAAAAAAAGTTGTAACTAACCTATTTTTTCAAGCTGCCAAAGAGTCTATACATTCTTAACTTTATAAAGTATATATAAAAGTTGTATTGAGACAGGCGTTCATACATTGCAATCGGTATGTCGCCTTGTGTCGAATGCTTTGTTTCAGCATCAAAACTGTTTCTACGTTCATTTTATTTGTTGTTATTGGTAAAGGGAACACTGGACTATGCTAAACAAACAAAATTATTAATTTTTCTTGTTCAACAATTTATACTGTTACTTGTTTCCAGGGGGAATGGAGAGGACAAAATACTGAAATTGGTATTATTACTTTACTAACTATTATAAAATTGATGGATTAAATAGCCGAGCTATTATATATGTTAGTTACGGTTATAGCCGCACCTAAATATCATATCCTTTAAATTGAAAAATGGCACCTGGACACTGGAATCGAACCCGGGACCTTTGGCTCAGAACACCAATGCTCTAACCACTGAGCTATCTAGGAGTTGTCCTGTACCCAGGGTCATTCTTCTGATGGACACGAGGAAACCAATCGTGATCAATTAAGATCACGAGCTATCAGATAACTCATGTCCATCACAGACTCTGCCTTAAAATATGAGTGATGAATTAGACGATTCCTTAATAGCTCAGTGTTTAGAGCATTGGCGTACTAAGCCAAAGGTCCCCTTGTTCAATTCCTGTGTCCAGGTGCCTTTTTCAATTAAAAGAATTGATCATAAAATTGTTCCATTTTCTGGTAATTTTTCTTTAAAAAAAACTGATAACGAGTACTGTTGTTAAGTTTCCTGTAAACTAAGTACAAAACCTATTAAAACCAAAGGTAAAGCATTTAATACAAAATAAAATCAATTAAAAAAAAACTTTACCATGTGCAATTATCAATTATATTTTTCCTAAAGTTAAAACTATGAAAACTCAATAGGTAGATCTTAGAATAAATTAGAACCCTTAAGCGGGGTTCTGTTTGTGAATCGACTACCAACATTTTGTTGAATGTATTTTTTAACAAAAACACAAGTCCATTTTTACCAGATTAACTTGCCGATTATTTTGTTGGACTGTCAATTCCTTATCTCTGCTAAAAGGTTTTAACTTGGTTCTCTCCCAGGGAGGACCGCTGCCTGTTCGGCCGGCCAATGGCAGATATTGTTCCTCTCACTCTTCCCTCTGTCTGCTTCCTTATACTGGTACTTTAAATTGTGAAAAAGTGTTTTCCTTGAAGAGCTATAGTTGATATTTTTTCCAAACCATTTGGATTTATAGAACACATAACATATCAGCGATGCTGAAAGTTTCCTTACTTTGTGGTTGCTATCAGTGGTGAGCGGTCAGTTCATTTTCAGTTGTCGTACACTCCCCCCAATCATACCATAAATGCTGGGTTTATTTTTCACAGCGTCTTACTACCCGTTCGGGGTGTACGCTTATGTACTAACTACACTAATGGTTTTATGGGTTAGGAATGTTATATTTAGAGGAAGTGTACCCACATTTGCACCAAAGGAGAGTGGAAACCCAGTTTGGAAAAACCACCCTCAGTACACCCGACCAAGATTCAAATCTCTATCTCCCTGTCATGAATTTGTTATTATTTTATCATTAAATATGGTTTCTAAATGTTTTGTATTCTTTTTCCTCGCTGTGGTGTTTCAATGCCTAACCGGATTATTCGCATATATTAATGGAGTAAGGATGATAAAGAGGAAATGCACCCACATTTGTGGCGGCAGGGTGGGTAACAATTTTAAGCCAGGATTTTTTTTAAATATCTGGAAAACCTGGAATTTTATAGTAAGTTTTGTAGTCACCCTGAAAAATCATGTTGACAAACATAAACATAAGTAATACCTAAATGTTTTATTTGCCTTTTGTCCCAAAATTCAGGTCACCATCATAAAAAATGTGTTGAATATTATACAAATAAAAGATTTGAGGGAAAGACTTATGAACAACTTGATGACAAAAAAGCCCCTTATTTCTTATGTTTAAATCATCCTCTTCATCCAACTAATCCCAGCTGCAAATTGTACCGAACGCCACTGGTTTCCAACTATTAGACGACTCAAAATATGTGTTTACTTCGGTATGTTAATGTTGTTGTTTTTTTTTTTTGTAAAAATTTAAACAAAAATATTTCTTTACCTTATTCTATGATATTATTACCTTAAATATTGTTTTGGTTTCATTGTATTTTCTCGTGTGGTCTGTTATATAAAGATATACCTAATGTTACTAAGAATAGGGCTGGGGAATGTGTGTAAAATACACACAGATATTAATTGAATACTACGATGGAAATATATTTATAAAATATCATTGTTTGAATGTGAATACATTTTGGGTAATGGATTTAGGTGGTCTAGATATCTGTGCGACAGGTGGATTGGATTGTATCATTACTATTATCATTCTGGGCAATATTCATGACTTAGGACAGATCTGATTTGAATTGTGTACCAGAACTTTAGTTCGTTGAGTAAAATTTAAAAATTCCTGTCAATAATTTGTTTTATGGTTACTTTTTCTTTGGCATATATACATAGGTATGTAGTTCAAATTTAAAGATTTCCACTTGTTTTGCTCTAGTGTGCCTGAAAGAAAGAAAGAAAATTTTCTTGTAGAACCAAAATAAACAAAGCAATAACATTTTGTTTTTATATTCTGGTTATTGGATGTTCTTGTACAGAGCAAGAAATTGAATAAAAAAATAGTTTAACCTTCATAATGTAATGATGTTAATATTATATAATGTAGGAAATATTTGTTCAGACTTTAAAGGATAAATATTTTTTTAAACATGTGTTATGCTATGCTCTTTGATTTTGATTGTATAATTTGGTCACTAAGACTTGGTTACATTTTGTGTTGTGTAGTTATTTAAAGTTCTTGCAGTTTTTTTTATTATTATTTATTTATTGACTGCCAAATTTGATTTTGTACAGGTGTACATATCAAGTTATGAGTGAATTAATAAAACTGAATTTGAAAAAAAATAGTCTCATTTATTTAATTAAGTAGTTGAAACGAGGTGTGTGAAGTCCACTTTTCCAATGTGAATCGAACTGTGATCGTATGAAATATTCTATTGGTCGAATCAATGTTAGAATATTTTTTGTTTAATGCTTGAAAAAAAATATACTGTGGTTATATAGGTAATATATAGTTGTATGCCCTAAAATCAATTGGAAAATGTTTTATTGCTTAGTTATCGTTTATAATATTTTATTTTAATCTGATGGTCACACTTTATGATTAAATTACCTCAGATTTTTTCCTTGTTAATATTGATTTGTAATGAACCCTTCGTCTACCTTGTAAGGTAGAAAGCTTACCTAACATTATTCCACTATGATATATATAGCTTATAAGATAGGACCATAGTGTAATCCGTCAAGGTGAGACTTCTACACTTCAGGGTAAAATGAGCATACATAGCTCAGAATGGCAATAGAGAATTTTACCAATTTTTACTCGTGTATATATTATTTTTTATGTCGATGCTGGAATGTTTTTCAAACTAAAGCCAAAGATTAAAAGTTTTGCACAACCCTAGTTGAAACATACACCTTTGATTATTTTGGAAGGTTTTTGTAAAGATTTCTTACCTTCAAGCCCTCGGCCTTCTGTGATGTGAACTATTACCATCAGCGGCACAACATTTTTAAAATCGAGCCACAGTATCGTCAAGTGTTATTTCTGAGAAAAAAAATGTAAGTTCCCACTTAAAATGAAAGCTAATGAGACCTACACCCATTCCCCAAGCTGTTCGAAAACTAGGTGCTTAGGAAGATACTTTGTTCAAAAGTGATGAGGCTACTAAGGAATGGAGGAGGGTACATAATGAGTTGCATACCCTGTACCCATTACAAGACATTAATAAGATAATCGATTTTCTTAGATTACAGTGAGCAGAACATGCCGTGTGTAGAGGAGAATATAGAACATTTCAGGGTATTTACTGGCAAACTCGATAGGAAGACCTAGACTCAGATGGGAGGATAAGATTGAACCTGAAAGAGATAGGGTGTAATGAGGTGGACTGGGTAGAACTAGCTCAAGATAGGGATAGGTGGTGTAGTTTTTTAAGTGCGGCTATGAATTTTGCTTTCAAATTGAACCCTAACTATTCTTTGTGCATACTGTACACACCTTCTGCCTCCATACCACAGAAAGATTAATGTTGAATGAAATTTATATTTAAAAAAAACTAGTTTCTTCGTTCAAATTTTTAAAGCCAGAGACTTCCTTATATGACATCTGGAAATGTTTAGAGATCTGTTTTTATGTTGATTTTATTTTACTCCTTCTTAAAGTGGGATATTTATTACATGTTTTGAAATCATTAAACTATTTAGTTATTTTGTAAATTTATTCATAATCGCTAGAAACTCTCACATATCTCTGAAATTTATACATTTTTTACTAAAAAAAACTATGAATATCTTTGATTACAATAATGTCCTGCAAAATAGAGTACATTTTTGCTGCTATAAGATAGAATTTGTATGATTCTTTTTAACAAACTTATTCATTCCTTATAACAAAATCATAGTCGGCATATTTCAAATGTTGTTTTACATCCCTAACAGTGAAGAATTTCCAAAATTAAAGATTATCTGGATTGTCTTTTCAAATTCGGAATGGTGGGTTTCTAGTGCAATTGCATTTAATATAGACAAAATGATAGTATTTGAATTTCTGTAAATATTAAATTAAAATTTTAAAACCTTAGTACCTTGGACATATCAAATAGTAATGTTTATTATGTATTTGTGTCATATACAGCATCGGTGGCAGGGCTTCTGCTTTGCCATACCCTTGAAATGGATCTGCTCCAACTATAGGTGTTTATAATTTCTTGGATTAGATGCTGCAGAATATCACTGTTGTGTCTATGAGACATTTTAAAGGCATTTGAAAAAGTTCGTCACATTTTATTAAAGCTGTAAAAATATTTTTTTCAAATCAACATTAGGCTAATAATTTAATAATGATCAGAAATGTAGTTCTTCCATCTAATTTACGAACTAAAACAAACAAAATTAATACAACTTGACTTGCATTTACTACAATGAAGAAATCTTTTGAATTTAATTTAGCATAGAAATTACCAGTGGCGTATTCTGAGAAAAATTATTAGGCATGCTGTACTATAAAAGTTGCAGGGGAGATTTGGTGGCCGAGGGCCCTCAACCACTGTTGTCCAAGAACATCAAGGGATATATTTGAAGATGTGTCTCAATAGAACAGTGGTTCTCGAACATTTATTATTTCCCCATAACCGTATGTTATCTTAGGAAATTTAGAGCCCCCTCCCCCCACACTCCCATATTCTCTCTTTTATTTATCCAAAATGATGATTACCATTCACTCAAAATGTAATAAAAGTAACTCCATGGTGTCAGCTCGCATTCAACCTACCAAGTGGCTACCAAACTGTTTGGTGAATTAGTGCCCACTCTTGCGGATAAAGGGTGTCATGTGGTCAGCACAGCGATGACTTCAGCCATTAAACCCTGCTTTCCATACCGGAGCCACTACTACTTTACTCGAGTAGCTACTTATTTATCCACACTAGGATGAGTCTAACTCGTTCCAGACCCACTGCTTTACAGATAATCTGGAAAGATTTCTCAGAAAATCTAAATGCGCTGGGAATCAAACTCGGGACCTCAAGATCCGTAGCCAGAACCTCTGACCACTAGACCACAAAGGCAGTCCTCAAATTGTTATATTTACATGGTTATAAATCTAAGTATATATTAATGTCAGGGCTAAGAGTGGTATGGGTACATTTCTGATTGCATAAGAGAGACAGATCCTATTCAATCAGCCCAGTGTAATTAAAAGCACACAGTTATAAATACTCAAAGCAAAAAATCATAATAAGAGTAAAATGAAGTGGTACATGGATCAAGCGTCCATCAGATCTTGGTGAGAGGGAATCAGGTGGATTGTCCAACTCACGTTGCAATTAAAACTATTTCTTAAAACCTAATTATCTCACACAATTCTGCTTGGAAACAAATGAGTCTCCCAACTTGATAATTTATGCTCCAGAAGCTATTTAGGTACGTAAACTCTGACTAACACAGGTGAGATTATCTCGAACTATTAATACTCAAACGCTACGTCATTGGTTTATTGCTAATAAATTGACACATATCTTTTGCTGTAAGCAGTGGGGCACCCAAGGGGGAGAGGGGTAAACAGGGTATTT
>CABFWB010001445.1:28281-45504 GCA_902151455.1 Timema bartmani
TTAAGTGTGTTTCATAGACCTGTGCTGAATTGAATGCACCATAAATAAAAATAGTTGAGAAGAATGCAAACTTATCTTATTGGTTATTAATTAGTCTACTAGATGTCAGGACTAGTCTGTTTTGTAGGGCATCTAGTAGCGTGTTTCGAACTTAAATAAAGTTATGTAATTTTAGTACTAACAAAGGATACTAGAGCTCGTTGTAGACTATAATTTGACGTGTTTACAATATTGATAGTATACAAAAGAAATCAAAGATGTCATTGTATATAATTATTTGAGTTGTTTACAGTCCACCAATGAGACGTGATTTTCAATTATTGTTGACCAATAAGAACTTTATTGTATTCAGACATTCCAAAACTTAAAGTTGTTACTGTAGCAAGTGTAGAATCATGGCCTCTGATCGTCGGGAATGATTTGTTTTCTTTTAAAATTCGTTGCGCGTCATTGTGATAGTTTATGTGTCTGTGTACAAATAGTAACTTGGTTTAGTCGAGTGTCGTGGGGTGGAAATTACTGCTGAATAATTTCATTCATGTGAATCGCGTTGAAGTTTTCATAGGGCAAGGTAAGTTAAATTTAGGTTTGTTGTCTATTCTTTTATTGTGTTTTTTTTTTCTTCTAATAACATTTGGTTGCTACCTATGTCGTTTGTTATATTGTATTATATATACGAGCGCACATGTTCAACTTAATCATCAATACAGGTGTAAGTTTATGCCGATTGTTTTTATTTTGTAACACGTGTTTTATGCCGGGCTTTGGTTTATAATAGACGAAAATGACAACTTCTCAATAGTGACTAAACTTTATAAACTTAATGTGCATGGGACTCGTTTTCCTTAAGGGATATTATAACTTAAGCTAGATCCTTTCTTAATACTCAATTGCGATACCACCAAAAACTTTTAATTTCATAGCTGAAGGTGTAAAAAGTCCAAGGCATTAATTTGCGTAGTAGTTCATCCTAATTCACACTTAATTTTAAATTGGTAGCTAATAGAATTAGGTCTAACTGACTAAATGTTCGTAAATATTGTAGTCTGTAACTATTGTTTAGTATGGTTATGAACTAGGCCTACTGCTTGTAATCTGATCCAACCAATATTTTGAATTTTTGTTTATATCCTCATATTTTTCTCTATGTGTGATCTGCTGTCATTTTTATTTGATTGTCGTTGATGATAATTGTTTCAAATTACAAATTAATATGTTCTTTGGGAATTAGCATAGTTTTGGAGTTTATTTTCAATATGTTATCATAACGTTGAATTAAACTTTTGAGACATTTTAAAAATATCAATTTTGACATGTAATAATTAATAAATATTGGAACGTTTATCATTGTTAGCTGGTTTTCAGTTTTTGTAGGCTCTGTAAAATGTTACTTTGCTACACAGGTTCTGGGTATACCAATCCTTTTTTAACAAAATAGTTAAGAAAATACAATCACACCCTGCTTAAATACTGACAAGGTGAACCTATATAACAGTGCAACCATATATTACCCAAAAGTTACAATAAAATAGTTTTGTAATATTTCTCTATAAATATTACCTAATTAATAATACCTAATGGTGTTTGAAGAAAAAATTGTCGTCATTATGTTAGACTAGTAAATACTAACCTCTTTGTTCAGACCTGGTCTACTATGTTGACATATTATTCCGATTATTTTATTTTCTAATTGGACCCCAAGAACTCGAATGTTTTACCTTACCTTCATAGAAGGACATAAACTAATTAATAACTCTCTGGTCTTAAGGATCTTAGAAGTTCATGGCCTCCTGATTGTAAGTTCGCCATTCAACCCTAATCTGAGACACCTCCATCCAACCCCTCTCCTTAGACACCTCCATCCAACCCCTCTCCTTAGACACCTCCGTCCAACCCCTCTCCTTATACACCTCCATCCAACCCCTCTCCTTAGACACCTCCATCCAACCCCTCTCCTTAGACACCTCCATCCAACCCCTCTCCTTAGACACCTCCGTCCAATCCCTCTGCTTAGACACCTCTATCCAACCCCTCTCCTTATACACCTCCGTCCAATCCCTCTGCTTAGACACCTCCGTCCAATCCCTCTGCTTAGACACCTCTATCCAATCCCTCTCCTTAGACGCCTCCGTCCAATCCATATCCTGAGACACCTACGTCCAATCCCTCTGCTTAGACACCTCCGTCCAACCCCTCTGCTTAGACACCTCTATCCAACCCCTCTCCTTATACACTTCCGTCCAATCCCTCACCTTAGACACCTCCGTCCAATCCATATCCTGAGACTCCTCCATCCAATCCCTAACCTTTAATTGATATGTTTTAAATACATAAAATCTTGCTTTTATATTGTATTTGCCCGTTATTTGATCCATTAGCCTTGTGGCTACAGACGGAAAACAGGGAAATGTCAGGGAATTATTTGATGTAAGGTAAAACAGGGAAATGTCAGGGAATTCTTTGATGTAAGGTAAAACAGGGAAAAGTCAAGGAACTTAATTAATAATAAGGAAAAGTTAGGGAATTTAAATACTTGACTGATTCTGCATCTAAACATCTAATCAAAATGCAGTACCATAAGATTGCTGTACAGGAATGTTTTAAACACAAATAATACCCAATTAAATACTAAAACAAGAACTTAAAAGTATATTGATTTTTGGTATATTAGGATTTTTCGAAAATATGTGATTATTGCAATAAACGAAAAAAAATTTCATATACCAAGAAAAGCTGTAAAAGAAGGGCGATATCTGGATTATTTTTTTAATGTTGTCTGGAAAAGCTGCCAAAGTCTGAGAATACAAGCTTTGTAGTCCACCGAAGCGGTTTTATGATGTTTATTTAGATTATTATTATTACTGTGGCTTAGAGACACACCGGTACAAAAGCAATCATTAGCGTTATCAGCACAAAAAAACTTAAAACGGAAAGGAAAGAACAAACAGGAAAGCCGAACCAATTAAGGGGGTGTACCTGAACTAGGGTAAGAAAAAACAATACGTAAACACAATGGAATGGAAAGTGGAAGGAACACTCAACAAAAGCCTTTAGCATTTGGTAAACTCAAGACCGATTTTCATTAGGTAGAAGCTTTTTTTTGAAAGTTATAAAATTTACTGAAACAATATATCGAGTCATGTGATTATAAAAGTCACTTATGGACGATCATATCAACACCTATGATAAAAATGATAATAAAAGAAAAATATTTCACTTTTGACCGAAGAAGAAAAAAATGTTCTTTATTTTCTAAAATAAATGTTAGTTATTAGTTCTCACCAGAATAAAAAAATACATTTTTTATAACCTATTACTATAATATTAGTGTTATTTTATATGTATTGATAAGATAAAAAATTAACAACTCCGGATCACATGACTTGAAGTATGAATACGTAAAAGTAGATGTAACTTTTCTAGCTATCATATAAGACCCTTCTTAAGAAAATTGGACTGTAGATATAATGGAAATTTGAGATGAGACGTTTTTCCCCTCCACCGCGTATTAGATCCAGTTCGGGCTATAAACACACATTAATTACGTCAGTAGGTAAGGATGAGGGAAGTACACTTTTAGAGAAAATGTGCATGCATTCGTTTGGAGTAGTTAGAAACCTACTTTTTAAAAAAAACACCCGCAGCACAACCGACTGGGATTCGAACCCCAATATCTTCGTCACCGGCAATTTAGTAGAACACGAGAATGACGTGTCATGCCAGGGTTGTCCAACGTTTTTCATCCCAAGGTCCAGATCTGACAGTTTGCACCGCTAGCCGAAGATATATTTAGTAATCCCATCAACTTAATAAAAGGCCTACAAATAACACTTAGTAAACAATTGATTTCAAAACTTAAATTATGCATTTAATTTTTGTTGATAGAATCTTTTTAAGTTTTTCTCCCAGAAATAGGTGTATTAATCTCAGAATAATGTGTTATAAAATATGCACGCGCACACACTTTTACAAAACAACTTAGCAGTTAGCATCCTGAATGTAGGCTTATATTTAATACATATTTTTATGAATCAAATAAATGATTAATAAATGCAAAATAGTTTTTTTTATTTGAATCATTAGCTATTTCCCATCTGCCACCCAGGGCTTACCCTTTAATTATCCTCCAAGATACTGCTAGGGCCACATTTGTCCCGCCGGCCGCCAGTTGGGACACATCTGTTTAGACTGACGCGGGTATGACACAAGTACGTCCCGATGTCCTTCCGGAGCCGGATGCCGGTGTGGTACCCGCGCCTCTGCCAGGTACCCGCGCCTCTGCCAGGACTGGATCCCGCGACCCACCGAGCCATGACGTCACACCAGCCAGGAATGCAGGGCTATATCTAGGACCGGTACCGCCACCAACTCCAAAACTGGATTTGTTTGTTTGATTATTTATAGCTGGTTGCAACAGGTATCTTCTCGACTCGAGTTAGCGGCTCGTTCGAGAACACGAGATAATGTTCACTAGTAATATGAGAATAACACGCCTTAGGACCCGATGTTTGTGGGTTCAAACCCAGCCGAGATACCTTTCCCGGCAAAATTGGCAGGCCCTTTCTTTCTCGCTCATAGAAATTCTTGTGTGCTGATTGTAATCAATTGGTTCAGAAAGTGCAAGTTAGGTACTTCAAATAAATAAGTTCCGAGTAAAAAAACGCGCATCGGTGGACACGCGCATTGTACGTCAGGCTCGTCTAGTTTGTTTTTACCGGTGACTCGCGTCTCAATACACGGCTGGGTGTACTAAAGGGGGTTTCTAGTAAACTGTTTCCTCACTCTACCTCTAAGCAAATACGGGTGTATTTCCTCTCAAATATACCTTCCTCATAAATCCCATATACCAGGGTAATTAGATGTAGATAATCCGCTTCGGCGGTGGTGCTGCTGATGGGAGATCGAAGTTCAAATCTCGGTCTGGTGTACTGAGGGTTTTTCCTCCAAATTGTTTCCCAATCTCCCTTCGCGCAAATGTGGGTACAAGGTCTTGTAACATAACCTTCCTAATCACTATAATCATTAGCGTAATTATTACATAAGTGTATAACCTCAACGGATAGTAAGACGCGTTTTTTTTTTCCAAGCTTTTAGATTTATTTGAAAATGGTCTAGTTTGAATACTTGGCTTGTATGAGACATGTGTGGACTCACGTGGAATACACCTGTGTCGTAGAAGTGTTCACATGTATGTGAAATAAATGTTAATTCGTCAGTGGCAAAGACATAACATAAATTTGATCCTAAATTTGAAGGCCGGCCAGCATTCTCTACAGACCTAAAATTGAAATTGTTTGTTTATTAATGTATAAACGTATCATATCCAATGTTTTATGTTTGGTACACACCGCTCAGGTTGAATATAGACCTTTCGACTCTGTATAAACGTTTAACTAAACACTTGCCCACTAGGAGATTTCGAAGCTATTTTGCCAAGCGGGTTGCATCTTAACTTTACACACCTAAGCAGGGTCACACTTGCTGTGGATTCACACGTTCGCCGAAAAACTAGCGCAGAACATAAACGTGGTCACGTGACGCGCTCAAAGCCAATCGCAAGATTTCCGCCTTATCAGCGCGAGCTGTTCTGCTAAAGTTCAACTATTCTCTACTTTTTCCGCTCTGCTAGAGATGTTAGGCACAGGAGAACCAATCAAATCTCAGAACCAACCATCTCAAATTATTGCGCATGCGCTCTACAGCCAGAAGCTATCAGACAGCTTCGTTGGCCTGAGTGAGGCGATTTTAAATGACTTGTTAATGTAAAGCGTGTGTATCGATGTATTGAATTGTGCCACGACACAGAATCATAATTTGTAAACATACATCAGGAGAATTATCTAAAATATAATATGTTTATCCAATAGAAAATAAAACATATTGATAATCGGCTGTTTTAAAGCGTTGCAATGCATCATGGGTCAACTTAAAGTGTGTGAATTACTGCGCAGATTCTGCTTTCTATTTTCGGCGAACGTGTGAATCAAGCTTTAGACACCAATCAATATAAGAAATAGAAATAAATGGAAGATAATGAGCAGTTCAACTTGTGAGGGCACTTATTTACCTGGTGAAGCACTTCTCTTCCTCTGACGAGTTTACACATCACTTCAGGCCTACTATTTGCGCTTTAAAATCATATTTTTCTTGTTCTCTATTCTATATAGACATAATATGTTTCCACGTATATTTTTAATCTACTTCCTGGCAATCTCTTACAGGACATTTTCGTTGCCAACACAAATAGCCTAAGTTATAGAGGATTTATAATAAATAAAACACGTTTACAGAAAAAACCTTCAAGATAAAAATAATAATTTATAAATGCAGGTAACCCATTAATTTATCTTAACTATATAAACTAAACAAATATAAAATGAAAGGTTGTAGTGTATTATAAGGCCAATAGTTCTATATTAAATATCTAATTCACGTTTGTCGAAGTCTGTTGCGACCCCCAGGTTAAGAAACCGTGGTCTAGATTAGTGGTACTCAACCTTTATTGTTCGTGCACCCCCAGCAGTAGTCTAGAACATTGTTTCTCTAACTAATTCCAGTCGCGTTCCCCTTTTGGGGCCATGGCCTAACCAATGTACCCCTTTTATCTCGTAGTAGTAAAATAAAATTCAAACAAATACCTGCTATCTTGTAACCAGTATTATAAACGGTATTTACAAATTTTAATAAAATATTATTATTATTATTATTATTATTATTATTATTACTATTATTATTATTATTATTAGCACCGCGTCTTACTACCCGTTCAGGTTATACGCACTTACGCTAATGTGTAATGATAGGGTGATTGTGAGATGAAATGGAGGACCTACAGTTTAACGTGGGATCCGAACCACGGTGGAGGCCTGGCATTCCTCACATTCACAAGTTGTTATTAATACACGTCTTGTCAGAGGTGAAGGAAGGGTTTGGGCAATCAGATAAATCTGTGCCGGGACCGAGGATTGAACACCTGACCCCCAACACAGAAGTCTGACACCTTACTCCTAGACCGCCAGGTTACCAATAAAATGTTAAATTGAGTATATAAAAATGGCCGTTCTCAAAGTTTATACATAACATTTTTGTAATAAATTGAATAAAGCCGCGACAGAGCGAAAGAAAGTATGATAAAAGTCGATAACATCTCGTCAAATTACGCGTTAATTTGTTTATCAGACTCACTAGAACTATTTATTGATAAATAAAACGCAGTGTTGTGTTGCGTACATCCTGAAATCCTTCCTGTACCACTAAAAGTACGCGTATCACAGTTTGACAAACACTGGTCTATATTATCCCTTTCCACTATCCACCGACTATACCGGCGTCTTGTCGCGCATGCGCAGGACCAAACACGGGAAGTAGGTTGCAAGTTTCGTGTAAACAAAGTTTGTAAAATATCTGACCGTAATAGGAAACGCGCCATAAAATGACAGGATGGAATACTTTATAGTTCAAGATATGAAAGTTAATATGTTTATAATTACCGCGCGCATATATAAATAAAATAAGGGAGAGTTTGGAAAGAGATCTCAGACCTGTGGCTCCGTCTACCTGACTGGAAATGTTGTTTCCGGCGAGATTTGTTTCAAAGACTCTTTCAGCCTTCCACGACCCAACAAATAAATAATATACCAAATCACGAACATTTCCGTTCGAACAGTTTCAATCATTTAGTCTGTTATTTTATTTATTAATAAGCGCCGCGTCTTACCACTAGTTCCGGTTTATACAATTATGTGCTAATTACTTTGATATGTTAAGAATGAGAAAGGTTGTATTTTGAGAACGTGTATCCGCATTTGCGCGGAAGGAGAGTCGAACACAATTTAGGGGAAAAAACACCCTCACTTCCCCTCCCTTAACCTCTGACAAGACGTGTATTAATCACAACTTGTGAATGTGAGGAATGCCAGGCCTCCACCGTGGTTCGGATCCCACGTTAAACTTTAGGTCCTCTATTTCATCTCACAATCACCCTATCATTACACATTAGCGTAAGTGCGTATAACCCGAACGGGTAGTAAGACGCGGTGCTAGTAATAATTTTATAGCTGTCATAAAAGAACCTTCCTATGAAAATTGGACTGTATCTAGTCTCGTATCGCGCCCAGGGTGCTGTGACGCAAAGCCGATGTTGGTGATAGAGAGTTATTATCGTGCTCCAACACTAACACTTATTATATAATTTTTAAACTTTAAACTATAGACATAACATACTTTGACGAACGTTGTATTTACACAATAGGCCTTTTATTATGACTTTGCAAAATGTTGAGCCAGTGAAAAACAAATAATGGAGCCGAGACACAGGTACACTTCCTCTACATTATACCTTCCTAACCTAGTAACCACCCGCTTCGGTGGCCACATGGTCTAAGGCGCTACTCTACCGGTAGACTAGACTGCCTATGACTGAGGAGATCGTGGTTCGAATATCGGTCGGGTGTACAGAGGGTGGGTTTTTCCAAAATGTTTTTCCACTCTCCCTCCACCTAAATGTGGGTACACTTCCTATAAATGTAACCTTCCTCGTTGCGAAAAACGTCTAGCAGAAGAACCCGGCTTTGCCCGGGTTAACCGCGCAATACTTTTCTTTGCTTCGAACAGACAAAAAAAGCTCTTCGTTTTATTTTTCCCGATCCATTTTTTTAAATAAATTTAAAAACATCTATAGTAAAAAAATTAAAATTCCAGCATTTAATTTTAAATTTCATACATCTGAATGCGGTGGTTATCACGCAATGCTCATGGTGGACAAACTCTGTTTTATTAATATAGATTAGTTTTAAACTATTATATTAACAGTACATACATGTAAGTATGTTCAACAATTTTTTTATCTGCCTATTTGTTTGATATACAGTAAAACCCCGTTAAGAAGAACCCCGATAATCCGAAATTCCAGATAATCCGAACACAATTTTCGAAAAACGGGTGAAAAAAATTAAGTCAAATTAAATATATTTTATGGGATTACAAGTTCTTATATAAAAGATAATTAATTGTAAGAGACAGTGATATCTGATGATAAATGTTTAATATTTACATGTTGTAGTAAACACAACATGTTTTCCTGTAACTAAAAATAATTACAACACATATTACTTGTTATACATCAGTTAAATGAACACTTGATTAAACTCATTCAACTGTAATTTAAAATTCATGAAAATACTGTATCCTTGCATTCTCCCAGTTAATCCGAATTGTCGCTAATCCGAACAAACTCCCGTCCCAATTAGTCCGGTTTAGCGAGGTTCTATTGTATTTTAACGTGATCTTTCCTAACCGTCCGACTATATCAGCACACGACTTATAAACTAAAAATCTTGAACAGACACAACATCCTGCCCCCCACACTTCGGTCATCACTATGAAAGGTGGAACTTTTTTTTATTATACCGGGTATCGAACCTGTATACCCTTAGCTCAGTCATTGGGCAGACACTCTACCCGACTGAGATGATGTGTTGGATTTCGTGCTAAGCTAGCAAGTGAAAGAAAAGGCACTGGTCTCATATTTGCCCAATTAAAGACAATATTAGAAAAGTGTAGGCCATGAGCGCTGGGTAGTCGTGATTGGGGGGGGGGGCTCGAAAAGATTATTTAAAATGTTACTGAAGTCATTTGGATTAAATCACGGATAATACAATTAATAATAACCCACCTGTTCGATACCGCCATTCACTCCTTGTTTATACTAAATACCTTTTCACATAAATAACTCTTATTTATGTGAAAAGGTATTTTCCACAGTGGTAAATATTAAAATGAAGCAGCGAATTCGACTCCGAATCGACTCCTGCATGCGAATGACACTAAGAAATGCAATTGAAAACAAGAATATACCAATTAGTGGAAAGTGTTTAGCAGCAGAGGTCTCATTAAATACATTTAGGTAAGTTAAGTTTTATATATTTGTTTGTTATTATAATCAATAAATAAAGCCACTATTTTAGAATAAATTTTAATGATTAATATGTTAGTAAAAACTAGAGGGCCACTAAAATATTTTAGGTTATTTAGGGGGCCTCCAGTAATAAAAGGTTAACTAATAACCACTGTCATAGAGAACAAACAGTGTGTACTACTAGTGCGGTGAAGTACATTGGGTTCGATTCCCGTGTTCAGGTGTCAATGGTATTTAGATGCGTAACTATAACAACAGCTATAATAGCTTGGCTATTTAATTCATATTGTTATTTTCATAGAGAAACACAAAGTTATAATCCAAGCACTTTGAACCGTATACGTTCAAATTAGAATGTGCGCGTGTTTGGTCTTTTTTTTTTATTTCCTTCTGTCCAATAAATTCGAGTTGAAAGTTGTCTAAATGTAGGTTATGACGAGATTAACCTCTCCCTAGGTGGTCTCCTACGAAACACTAACTCACGGCAAATAATTGTTCAGATATAATTCATATGGCAAGTTTTATAAGAATACGTAGAGAAAAGGTAACGGACACCGAGTTTTTTAAACCAATTATCTAAACGTTCTTAACATTTCCCTTCCCTCTTAGTATTCATGTGGACTGCGGGTGACAAGACATTGCCCAGCGCTGACTCACCAGGACGGGGGAAACTCGTTCTTTGGTCTTCATCTTTGTTTCTTCTTTACAGCGCACCCTCATTCCACTTTCCGTAGCAACGGACTTCTAGGAATTTCAAACTTTTTTTTTGGTCAAAATTGATAACATTTCGCTCTATTATTAATGTCGTTTTATAAGTAGGTATTTAGTCTAACTCTTAGGCGTCACTCTCGCAATAGACTAAACTGCTGATGACTGATAGATCGGGGTTCGAATTCCGGTCGGATGTACTGTTTTTTTAATAAACTGTTTTCCGCCTTATATAACCACGCAAATGCGGATACACTTACTCTAAACTAAACCTTCATCATCCTTATCAGACTAGCGCTATCAGTACGTATGATTATAACGGGTAGTAAGATAAATAAAAAAGCTCTTGAACACTCTAGAGCAGCGACTTTTCTTCATTTCACGGCACACTGATTAAGGCACTAAAATTGTCAACGCACACCATCATTTTTTTAAAGGAGAGATTCTAGAGATAAATAAACGAGTATTAAGATTGTGTTTTAAAAGTTCATTGGCTAAAATTCTGATAATGTTTGTGTTATTTAAAAAAAAAAAATTTGATCATGGATTTTAAAAAGTATTTATTTTTACTCGTAAAATGTTTTCTCGCTTCTTTTTTTATCCATCCTCACTCCCGCGGCACACCGGTTGGTAGACGCTCTTGTAGATGCTCGTTATGTGTGCAATACACGATGATGATGGTGATGATGACTGTCCTACGCCGTCAAAGAACGACCTATCACTTCACGAGTTTTATCGTTTCTCTAAAGGTGACGCAGCGCTTAGTCTCCTGTTGTGTTGGAATTTCCGGTTTGATTGGCTGCAAATATAGTAGCGATGAAACTTTTTTTTTAATCCTGAATCATCCTCAAAAGCTGCGTGGGAAAATATTTCGAATGTCAGGTGGTTATTTCTTTTTTGAAAAAAACATAAATCATTTTTCATCGTCCGTGTCACGACGCGTTGGGCATGTTTGCTGTGTCATTCAACAATTATTATTGTTCTGAGAAAGATTATTCTTGATTAATACTGGAGGCAGCGTCGTAATATCCACGAAGAACATTTTTAAACTTTTTTGTTTTTTGTGTAGGATGTAGGAGACGTGAGAAAAGACCAGTGTTTTTTGCAGTTTTTATAGCAAAACTTTATCTCGGTCAAAATAAATCAAATAATTCTCCATTAGAAACAAAGAGTTTAATTTTCTTCACGCGGTGATATCAACAGTTGTTGAATATCTGTCATGAGCATAGCGACATTGGTTGGCAAACTTTTTAAATTAAGAGAAAAGGTTATCATTAAATTTCAGGACACCCTCGATAGATATTCAACAACTTTTGACATCAATATGTGAAGAAAATTAAACTCTAAGTTTGTTCTGAAGCAATATTTTATGTATTTTGACCAACAAAATGTATTGATAAAAAAACTGACTTTTTTTTTTTGCATCCTCAACATCCTCACTTTAAAATTCTCCAGAAATAATCCACAACTGTGCTCGCACGGTTTAAGGCGGGCACGACAAACTTGCGGCCCGCGGACCTCAGATGAACCTACAAACAATGTGACGTAGCGCCATTTGGGGTCACGACAGTTAAGAAGTGGGAATTAGTTGTTGAAATCTAGCAAGTGAGGTTCGTTCATTCCATTTTTACACTTACTCACCAAGGGTCCGACACCTTAGCTCGGATGGTAGCGTGTCTGCCTATTGACTTAGGGGTCCCGGGTTCGATTCCCGACATGGCCGAAGATTTATCATTGATGAAAATATGGGTTTATCTCACATTGATAAATTGACGGCCGGGGACTGGATGTTGTGCCTATGCTAGTCTTAAGATAGATTATAAGTCATACAAAGCTAGGACAGGTCTAGCAAGCCGGCAGTGGACAATATTTGTCTTGAATAAAAAACTGTCACAGGCTGGAAACAGTAATTCATAACATGTGTTGTGAACCATTGTCTTCTCCTATGTAAAGGAACTAAACACCCGATAAATCACGGCTTATGGACACTCATTTGTCGTCCATTATGAATGTGACTTTAACACAAGATTGGAAAACACGCTCTTGCAACAAAAATATATAGTTTTTATAGAAATTTAAAGAGTAAGTTTTAAAATGAAGTTTTCTTGACTCAAGATGGCTATAATATTGTATTTTCTGAAATGCGGCCCCTTCAGCTCACGTCTTACTACCCGCCCTCAAGCGTATATATTTTTGATTAACTTTTCACTAATATTCGAAACCGACAAAGTTGGCGAATAGATCCGGGTTCATTCCTGACTGGTAGCACTTGAGACTGATAGTCCACATTGTGAGTTTCATGGTGGTTTGTTAACTCTCTCTAATCTAATAGTGGTGCATTTCCATAACTATCGCCTTTCTAATCCCGGGTCCTTTAACTACTATAAGTTATCTATCATTAAACTAAAACGGGGCTATTTGTGTGTTATAATTTTTAAACAAGCTAATAGTTTCAGGACGGTCAGTAGCTGCAAAATGGAGGGCAACAGTTTCAGGACGGTCGGTAGTTGTGAAATGGAGGGCAACAATTTCAGGACGGTCAGTAGTTGTAAAATGGAAGGCAAACAAACAGTTTCAGGACGGTCGGTAGTTGTGAAATGGAGGGCAACAGTTTCGGGTTGGTTATTATTTGTAAAATGTCTGACCGCGCGCGGCCCACTGAACTGAACAATGCCTGGCCCCTGATTCAACATTTCGATAAGTCCTTTACATGCTACACCGCAGCCGTCTCATGGAAAACGCTAACTCAGCCTTTTATATTTTTTTGTGAATTATAAAAACACGAGAGAAAATGTTCCATTGTATTAAGAAAGAGGCTGTCATGTTGGCCAGCTTGAAGGTTTTTTGTTCTCTCCACCTCTGTTTACAGTTGGCAGTCTTGGATGCACTTAGGTCCTCTACTTTATTTAAATCGTACGTTTTGTGATGGGTGAGAAGACATTGGAGAGCTGTTGTTTTTAAAACCCCGTCCACACGGGGGTAGTTAATTCATTACGAACTGCTTAGTAACATGTGAACCTTCCAACTATCAGCACAAGTGGCAACCATGGAAACTTGTGCGTAGTTTAAAGATGCTGTTTTCATACGTCAAGTTATGTTATATGCCTCTTTCATTATTTTTTTATCGATACTACCAATACCAATAAAATATCAAAATATTGCTTATATTTACATCCCAAAAAAAGTGTTTTTAGATTTATAAAAGGCTCTACCTCTCCCTCTGAAAATTAGACTATAGCATGGATGGGTTGGTTCGGTGATATCTTAGCAAAGGCGCATGCGCATTGGGGACACAGATGTTATAATATTAGTACATTCAAAAGAGAATGTCTAATATTTTGAGCGAATGAAACACTGATGTTTGAGACAAAGTTGGAGGAAAGTGGGTGGGATTTCATGTTTTATACAGACTAATTGATAGTTCTAAAGACGGTGGATTGGCCCAGATATTTTACTAAACGTTTAAATATAAATATTATTATTATTATTTAACTTCGCTTTGTGTGTGAAAATATCTGTCCGGCAAAATTGGTAGGCCCTTTCGCTCTCGCTCACGGAAATTCTCTTGTGCTGATATAATCAGTCGGTTCAGAAGGTGCGCGTTAAATACCTCATCAAATAAATAAATAAGAATAACATAAATAAACCATTTTCCCAAATCAGGGATGAAAATATTTATCACTGCACGTTTTCCTCATCAATCGGGGACGAAATAAAGGTTCGTGTGTACAATACCTCGTAGGAGGGGGGGTGCCCCTATAGCGTGTAATTTGAGCTTAAAGGGGGGGTGATACTAGTCTCACCCGCACAAGGGGAAGAGGGGGATGCTCAGACAAATACGTCATCATTTATCGTCCTGTCTGGGAGGTTGGGGTTCGAATCATAGTCGGTTTGATCTGAGGTTGTTTTTCTTAAGAGGTTTCCCCACATTTCACCAATTATAAATTTTCGCCCATGCCGGGACCTTTAGTTCAGTAGACAGACATACTATCTACTGAACCAAGTTGTCGGATAATTGTCGCTATCGAATGTTCATAATATTAATGTAAGAACTATATTAGGGTGCCAGTATATATTTTTTTTCTGGTCCAAGGGCTCCATCGTCCTAAAAGACAATACGGCCACCGTAGCGGCTTGGTTGTAAATATTAAGATTTGTGTTTGCACCCAACGAAACTTGAAATATTGCGTTCATCTCACCCATCCTTCTATCAAATCCAAATATCAGCATCCACCTCAAGGTCTGGTGCCTAGACGTCCTGGACCACGACCGCGGCTTTGTCATCGCTCGATAGCCGTCATGACTTGTTTACTGCCCCCGTGTGACAGAGCTCATGTTGTCTTGTCCGCCATGTTTGGCTGCTCGCAAACAATCTTCTGAATTTATCAGACCCCAGAGCCGTCGAGACAACATTTTCTTTTACGAGCGACAGACGTCGGCCATATGTTTTGATTCCTTCAGATCCTTTTTATCGAGTGCCTTTGGTAGCTTTTACTAGCACTGATACCGATAGTGTTGACCGCACGGTTAATGCGCCTGACCACTCCCCCCTATCCAGTCGTATCTATTGTGGGTTTTAAATAAAGCTGTGAAACGGAAAATTTGTACTTAATTTTTTTCTTGAAAATTTGTAAATATTTTTTTTCTGAAAAATAATATCCATTTATTCAAATGGTTTTACTCAAATATGTAATGGTTTCAAAGCACCACCTTTAACCGCCCAGCCCCTTCACCTAATTAGTAGGTCGCAAGCCACCACTGAGAAAAGTTTTCAATTCCTCACACGAATACGGATCACCCGCTTCGGTGGCCTCATGATCTAAAGCGTCACTTTCGTGTTAAGGCCATTTCACACCAACGTCCAACGGTGTCACAGAACGACCGAGGTGTCAGCTCATTCATATCACTCTCAGGGCGTCTGCGTGGACGTTTTGGACTGAGCATGCGCAGTGGCGTTTTGAAGAGCACGTGATCACCTACACTACACTACGCTACAGTATAGCAACTCAAGTTTGTAGGCATCGAAAATGTCCGCGGACGTTTGGTTGCAAAATGTGAATTGATACGTCCATGGACCTTTATTTCGTCCATAGTTAACGTGGACACCGCGGATGCCAGTGTGAAATGGCCTTAATAGGCTAGACCGGCGATGGCAGGGAGATCGGGGTTCGAATCCTGGTCGGCTGTGTTGAGGGTGATTTTCCACTTTCCCCCACGCAAATGATGGTACACTTCCTATAAATTGGGTGAGCTGGCGGTCTAGGGGGGTTCAATTTTCGGTCCCGGCACAGATTTATCTGATTGCCAAACCCTTCCTTCACCTCTGACAAGACGTGTATTAATCAGTCCTTCATTTCATCTCACAATCACCCTACCATTACACATTAGCGTAAGTGCGTATAACCCGAACGGGTAGTAAGACGTGATTATGATGATGATGATAATAATAATAATGTATTTATGTTCACACCGGGGCGTAGCTATACTATAGTCGAATTTTCATAGTAAGAACCTTATCTGACATATAGAAAAGTTACTAAATCTACTTTAAGGTATTCATACGTCAGATCATGTGTTCTGCAGCTGTCACTTTTGATGGATATTATCAACACCTATAAAAACAATAATAATATAGTAAAATTTTATCAGTGTTGACCTAAAAAAAATATGTTTGTATTTTCTAAAAGGTGCTACAAATGTCTGTTTGTAAGAAAATCTCCGATGATTAAAAAGTATAGTTCAAAACACTTGTTTAAAAAAAATTGTTTCTTTTACTTTTTAAAATATAATAACACTAAGCCGAGTCTAATGCTTGTTTAGGAATCCCACAGGATTTATTTGGAGTGTGGTAACAAAACTAATTCATTTTACTCGTGATAAAATAATTAATAATTTTAATAGTTTTTTTCAGAGATTTCTAAAATTTCAAGTTTATTTTATCTTTACATAACCAAATCCATTTCGTTTTCCACGGAGCTTAAGGCATAACACTCGTGTTAGACTCACCTGCTTATAACGGGGAGATCGGGGTTCGAGTCCCGGTCGGGTCTAATGAGTGTTTTTCCCCCAAATGGTTTCCCACTCTCCTTTCACGCAAATGTGGGTAGATCACCTCTAAAATGCTTCCTTCCTCATTCCTACCTCATTGGAGTAATTATCATACATGCGTACAGCCTGAACAGGTAGTAAGACGTGGTGATGATGATGATGATATATGACCAAAATATGTCCACTCCATTTACCCTGGAAGGTGAGTCTTCTTAACTTGACGGACTACTTTATGGTCCATTCTTACAACCATACCCTAGTCCACAAAGGTAAGACTGCTACCTTTCAAGGTAAAATATGTGTTACCCTCTGATTTAGAGAGAGAGGTAAACTTTGGTTGCTTTTCCCGCTACCAGCGACAACACAAGACAATTCAACTGCATGAGACCGTATTTATTTCTTTTTTAGCTCCGTGTCTTACTACCAGTTCGGGTTGTACGCACTTACGCTAATGTGTAATGGTAGGGTGATTGTGAGATGAAATGGAGTACCTACAGTTTAATGTGGGATCCGAACCACGGTGGAGGCCTGGCATTCCACACATTCACAAG
>CABFWB010001445.1:48422-64638 GCA_902151455.1 Timema bartmani
TTCATTAGTTCCACCATTTAGAGCAGAGTAGATCAAGGCTGGTGTGTAGTTTTATAATAAGGGTTGAGAAATATTACGCTCCTCCGCTTCAGTTCCTCGCTTACTTTCTTATTGTTAGTGTCGGTCTCCCTCCCATTGTCCTTCGCCTTCTTTTGTTCGTTTTATCCCATAAACTGTGCTGGCAACCATTAGATGGAGCGCTGGTACGAGATAATAAAATCAAGAAAGGAAACCGACAATCTTGGTACCATTTAGAAGAAGAAAACAGGAGAGGGAAAGGTGAAGTTTACATTCGTGTGTTGTTAAAACCAATTTTTAAAATATTTCTAAGCACTCAAGATAAGCGTGAAAAAAAACACCTTTTTTCTTCTGACGAAACGGTAAATAATGACACTTGTTTGGCTGGGTGCGCCAGGGGAGATATTTTTAGACATAATATGTCACGGGCGAATAAATTGATGAGGTGTTATTAAATTCATCCTTTCACATCTAATCAGATGCCATCCCGCTGTTCTTAGGAACAAGTGCGCCGACACTTGAACAAAACGTACCACTTGTTACGTGTTATCAGGAGTTCGAGTCTGGATTTCTAAAGTAGGTACACTATTAATTTATTTTAACACAGCGTCTTACTGCCCGTTCGAGTTACATGGATATGTAACAATTACACAAATGAGATAGGGATGGTGAAGGTTAAATTTGGATGAAGTGTACCGGCATTTTCGCGGAGGCCAGAGTGGAAAACCATTTAGGGAACTCAACCCTCAGTACACATGACCGGGATTCGAATCCTAATATTCCCGTCATTGGCAGTCCAGTATATTGTGATGGTGACGCCTTGATCATTCGGACACAGAAGCGGGTAATCTTTTATTATTGTTGTTGTTATTATTATTATTATTATTATTATTATTATTATTATTATTATTATTATTATTAAGGTGGGAATGTAGGGGACAGTAGAAAAGGTCAGGATTTTTGCAGTTTTTATAGAAAAACTTTTTTGACCAAAATAAATAAAATACTTCCCCAGTAAAACAGAAGAGTTTGATTTCCTTCACACGATGATATCAACAGTTGTTGAATATCTGACATGAGCATAGCGGCACTAGATGATAAACTTTTTAAATGAAGAGAAAACATTTTCATTAAATTTCAGGACAGCCTTGACAGATATTCAACAACTGTTGATATCATCATGTGAAGAAAATTAAACTAACAGTTACTACTGAAGATATATTTTATTTATTTTGGATAAAGAAATGTTATGCTATAAAAACTACAAACTCTATGGCCTTTCCTCGCGTCTCCTTTCGTCTCTCCTTGAAACTAAACTGTAGGGAAGGATGCATTAGTCTCTTTGCTCTCTTAATTGACCTCCACACCCAATACTGCCATTAGAAACACAGTTCAATTTTCATCGGAAGGGCCTTTTAAAGAATAATAACTTTTTTTTTCTGTAAACATTACTAAGGTATTATTACTACATTGTAATGATACTAGCGACCAAAAGTGACAGCTCAAGATCACGTGACTGGACGTAGTCCCGGTAACTTCCTACATGGTATTATGGTACGGGCCCACGATGGGCGCCAATTATAATGCTATGGTATTGATTGCCCCGTGATTGGGCGACAATTATTATGCTACGGTTTAATATTGGTATTTATAGCCCCGTGATCTAGCGCCAATTATTATGCTACGGTTTAATATTGGTACTTATAGCCCCGTGATCGAGCGCCAATTATTATGCTACGGTTTAATATTGGTATTTATAGCCCTGTGATCGAGCGCCAATTATTATGCTACGATTTAATATTGGTATTTATAGCCCCGTGATCGAGCGCCAATTATGCTACGATATTAATATTGGTATTTATAGCCCCGTGATCGAGCGCCAAATAAAGTGATGTGAGGTTTTACTATGATGACGACACGAGCATGCCTTACTGCGCACTCACGCGGTTATGCGATATAATTACTTTTTATTTTTATTTTAATACAATAAAAAGACTTTCAATGTTGCACCCGATATATTAAGATGATTTAATCTTCGGCACTGAAGATATAATATTAGATGATACAGTTTTAGTTGAACTACAGATTATTTTTCTGTGATTTTACTCGCTAACATTTTCTCTATACTCCATGGATTTAAGTTAGTGGCACTGTTCTACTGATATATTGAATTACTGCTCCGTATAAATTATGCGCTGGCACTGTCTGTATTGTGTGTTGGCATTGTATATATTCATACGCACAAGCGTCTTATATATGACCTTCCCCTTGCCTCTTGGACCCCTTGTCCACAGTGTCAAAACTAACTAATAGAAAGACTCCTGGCGATCTCATGTTGTGAAGGCTGGCTTCCTATTGGGTATCGGGGGCCAGAGAGTCACAAGATCATTCCTATACGACGGAATTGATTTTTTAGAGGAAATAAAAGTTTTAAAACGTAGTGTACTGAAATTAATTCTAAAAGCGCGTTATTTTCCATGCATGAAGTATTAAAAGGAAACTTTACATACAGTACTTTTTAAGAAAAATACACTTCATCCATGACGTTTTGAATATATTAGAGGGGTCCAAAACAGTTTCGTCACAAAGGATCCTACTGTAGAGAAGTGTTTGTGATGTTGACAAATATGTGCGTTGTGTTGTCACGTTGTGGCACAGAAAAGAGCTTGCCGAGCATTGTCCACCCACCCGCGCGCGGCTCCAAAACAGAGCAGCGTGCCAAATGGAAGCACCTGATGCTATTATAGTCATAAGCAACACCTGAGGTCATACCAAGGTACCACAGCAACAAACTGGGCGATAAGTTCCGTGTGAGTTATGTATGACCCGCTTCTGGTGGCTGCGTGGTCTAACGCGCTACTCTCGCAGTAGACTAGACTTATGATGACGGGGAGATCTAAGTTAAAATATCGGTCGGGTGTACTGAGGGTGGTTTTTTTAAAAGTTCTACCACTCTCATTTCACACAAATTCGGGTACACATCCTTTGAATATAACCTTCCTAATCTCTAAAATAATTAGTGTAATTAGTGCATAAGTTGAACTAGTAGGAAGACGTGATGCTAAAAAAATTAATTTGAAACGGGTGTACATTGTGCAGTCCAATTTTCATAGGGGACAGCTAGAAAAGTTACTAGTTCTACTTTCATTGTTTCAACCGTCAAGTTACAAGTCAAGTCAAGCTGTCACTTTTGATAGCTATCATCAATAATTATAAAATAACAATAATAATATGGTAAAATGTTGTCAATGCTGACCTCAGAGAAATAGGTTTGTATTTTCTAAAAGGCTTATGTAAATGGGTTTATATTGAGCTACGGGGTGTTTAAAGACTTTTTTTTTACTCTTAGTATATAAATAAATATATTTGCAAAGGAGGCTTGTATTTTGACACCAGAACCTTCTAAATTTGAGTGAACTCCTAAACGCACCTACCCCGGTTAACAAATCTCCACCTGTGAGTCCCTAAACCCAAATACCCCAGTGGTCAGCGCTCTCAACCACAGGCTTGATAAATACTGCACTTAGAGAGATGTCCATAACTAGCATTCCAGCGAGTATTTGAAACCCCCAGACGGGCTCCTTGGTCCTCGCGTAGGTAACGCGCTACCACAGTACCTGCTGGACTCTCTTGGCTGTAATTTATTAGGCGAGACGAAATCTCTTTGACAGGCCAAGGAAGCAAGGCAGGGCCCCAAGAATCTTTTGATCAATTGTTCCCTCAGCCCAAACAGGCTCTTGTGAGATTGTAGCCATCCTAAATAACCTGGTAGTAAACAGGTGGTGGGGGGAAGGTTGGGTCAAAACACCTGCCGAGCCGGTGCAGGGGAACAGTCGGCCAAGAGACGCCACGAGAGCTTCCGGTTCTGTCGACCTGTAGACCCGGCTCATGGCCCGCTGTTATACATGTCACCCGGGAGTGCGTACATACACACATACATACATACATACATACATACATACACGCATAAACACACATACATGCATATATACACGCATACACACATACATGCATATATACACGCATACATTACAATACGTACACACACATACACACATAACTACCCATTCAGACTATACGCCTATGAACTAGTTGGAAATTCTTAAGGGGGGGGGAAATCTACCCTAAGTACACCCAGCTGTGATTCGAACCCCACCCTACCCGTCACCGACAAATCAGATTAAATGAGCTTGCCATTTAGACTGCGTGCCCACCGATGCGAGCTGGTCATTAGTAAAACAAACAGTTGTGATTAAGTTGTATCGAGGAATATTTTCAACCGAAACATAAGTCGCGTATATTATGTATGATACACTTTATTTTGTCATTAGCGCTGTACAATTATTACCAAACAAACTACACTCAAATTTTCATACGAATAAACTTTTAGAAAATACATTTTGTTTTTACGACCAAAATTAACTAACATTTTACTATATTATTAGTGTATTATTTTATAGATTGATTATATCCAAAAGCCACTAACTGCAGATCACATGACTTGACGTATGAGCACGTGAAAATAGTAGTGAACGTTACTTGAAGGGTATCACGTGATCTAGCCAGCCAATCATTATGCGAGTGACGTCAACAGGGCTATTTAGTAACTCATTTGTTGGTATAATGACCAATGTTTACTCTTTAGCGTAAGTTCTAATGATCAGACATTGAAACAAAATAATTAAACTAAAATAGGAAAGCTAAATTTATCAAAAAAGTTTAGTAATATATATTTATTATATCGATTGAAAACTGTAAACAATCACAGATCATCACTGTGCAATTAGTACAAATCACAGATAATACTCGAGAATGCAGATGTTTGGCTCGAGTTGTTATGTTAAGTTACGTGAATCGTGATCACACATACGTTAAGTTAATTTTAAGTGAACGTTTCGTTAAGCTAACGTTAAGTTGATCGTGATCCCGGCATCACTCTTGTGTTCGACTGACCTGCCGATGATGGGCAGATCGGGGTTTGAATCCCGGTCGGTTCTACTGAGGGTGGTTTTCCCCTAAATGGTTTCCTACTCTCCTTCAACGCAAATGCGGGTTGATTACTTTTAAAAATACTTCTTTCCTCATACCTACTCCATTAGAGTAATTGTCATATATGTATCTAACTTGAACAGGTAGTAAGACGCGGTGGTAAAAAAAAAAGTTGATTGAACCGGTAACTTGGTCGCTATTATTGTTTCAATAAAACTGTTGATGAAACTACGGCTCGTTTCACAACGCCAGAGACAATTATAACGTAGTGAAGACGCCATGTTTGATATCCCTGGAGTGTACGGGCTGTTACGTTTGAAGACGTCGCCTTAAAAGCGAAGTAGAAAGTGAATAGGAGAGTTTTTCGCGATTGAATTGCACGCACTGGGAAAACACAAGAGTCACGGGAGGAAATACAAGGAATTAAAAAAACACTAGAAAAACCTCTGAAATATTGGTGAGCTTTAGGCCTGTGCAGTTGTCCGTTGTTTTGTACAGTATTTGTATCCACAAAACAATTTTCAATATTTTTTTTCGGCCGTCATTTATAACATTTACTATTATATTAGTTTTATATGATAGGTATTGAGGATATCTATCAAAAGTGACAGCTGCGGATCATATGACTTGACGTATGAATACGTGAAAGTAGATCTTGTAGTTCTTATAGCTGTCAGATAAGGCCCTTTCTGTGAAAATGTGACTACATTTATGCAAACACTCCATAGGTCACGAATTGTAACAACTCGAGCCCAATATTTTTGTATTCGCTTCGTCTGTTAACTATCGGAATAGAACCTTATTGAAAGTATTCCCAAATGGATAACCTGAAGTAGGATCTTTCTTTGAAAATGTTGCTCTAGACCAGGGGTGGGGGAATTCGCCTCACGGATTCCTCATAAGGCTCCACATTTTCACGTGCAGTAAATTTTGACAAAATATTGACCAACCTTAGATAGGCTATTTTTTTTTTAACATTGTGCTTTGAAATTAATTAATTATTATTAATTAAAATACACGCCTTTTGAGATTGTGTAGTCTATTAGCGATGGAGGTACTGACATAATTGACAAAACACGCGAAAAGTGCACGCAGAAAACCTCAAAAAGACCGCAAGTTCCTTGTTCCAAACCAGAGGTTAGCACTTTTGGTGTTGTCAAGTATTATAGTAATATTATTTTGGTTTTCAAACTAAATAAACAAAATGAACCAGTTTTTTGTTTTTTTTACCACCGCGTCTTACTACCCATTCGGGTTGTACGCCTAAGTACTAATTACACTAATGTGTTAGGTATCACTAAGGTTGAGTTTAATGCACCCAAATTTGCGTGAAGGTAAAGTGGAAAATTATTTAGGAAAAATTAAAAAATTCAGCACACCCGACCATCGTCGGCAGTCCAGTCTATTGCGAGTGTGACACTTTTGGGACTTAGACCATGCGGCCACCGAAGCGTGTCACCAATTTTTTTTAGTGCCATATTGTACTACTCGTTTGGGTTATACGCCTATGTACTAATTACACTAATGGTTTAGGGACTAAGAAGGTTTAATTGAGAGGAAGTGCACCAGCACTTGCGTGGAGGCCGAGGGGGGAAACTACCCACAGTTCACCCGAATGGGTATTCGGCAGTTTAGTCCAACACGAGAGTAGCGCGTTAGACCACGCGGCCACTGAAGCGGGTCACCAATTATTATTAACGCTGATGATATCCTACCGCCCCGTGTGTGTGTGTCTGCTTTTCTCGTGGTTCAGGTCAACATCCGAGATCCGACGCAGGAATGCCGCTGACGATAAAAACGGACCGTGAAACGGCTCTAAAGTGATTGAGACACTTTAACAGGGAGAGTTTATTGAAGCCTTGGACCGCTTCACACATCGTCCGTCGCGCGTTGTCTTTTTTTATTGACGCTCGCAGCGCACCCAACTGTCTCGGAAAAGGTGGGATGGTAGTGATTGTGAGTTAAGGTCTTTTGTTTTTGTAGTTTATATAGCTAAACTTTTTTTCCTGTCAAAATAAATCAAATATTTCTCCAGTAAAAACATAGTTTAATTTTCTTCGCGTGTTGATATCAACAGTTGTTGGATATCTATCGGTCAATGGTGTCCTGTAATTTGATGATAACTTTTTATCTTAATTTAAAAAGTCTCTCATCTAATACCGCTATGCTCATGACAGATATTCAACAACTGATGATATCAACATGTCAAAAAAATCAAACTCTTTGTTCCTACAGGAGCAATATTTTATTTGTTTTGAACAAAAAAAGTTTTGTTATAAAAACTGCAAAAATACTGACCCTTTTCGCGTCCCCTACATCCCCACCTTAATCGAACCTGGGAGCCTTCATATCGGTATACAAATGCTCTACTGATTGATATAAGATGTTGGTTAACTTATCTCTGGGAAAGGGGAAACCCCCCAATTTCACTAGTGATCAATTTTTAGGTCCTTCTGGAAATCAAACCCAGGACCCTTAGCTCAGTAGCTGAGTGTTTTAATTAGTATGTTTAGTACAGTGACATAAGGGTGTAGGGTGATTAAGAATAATTGCACCGGTTTCAGCCCGAAGAGGTAATGGAACTAAGCATTGTGGGGGAAGAAATGCCCTTTAAAGGAATCGAACCTCGACCTCTCTAGCCAGTCAAACACGCCGGCACTGAACTATCCATACCGGTGCTTCATTGCTCAGGGCATCCAACCTGTTAAATACCTTTTAGACACTTCTCGACCATCTCAAATAGATAAAATATTGTAATCACGCACGTTTTCGGCCTCCAGATTATGATGGATATTGAATTTGTGTGTATAAAAAAAACACTTAAAATTCTGTCTGTATTTCTGTACCTGTGGCAACAGTTGGAATGGTTTGATGAGTTTAGTTCAAACTTGATGTTTAAATGTTATTTGGATACATCTCGAGGATAAACCGTGATTTTTATTCTAGCTCTAAAATTAAAGGTAGCTACTGATCGCTGATTTTTTTTAAATTTAAATTATTTTGAAAATTACTTAAATGATTTTGTTAAAATTATGTATCCAGGGTGTACTTTACATCATAAATTAGAGTGTGCTTTCCTTTTTCGAAAATAAAAATAAAATAGGGGCTAGTCTACTAATACTGATTTTTTTTGTAAACTTGATTTCTTTTGCAAAATGACTTTAACAATAAAATGGTGTTCAGAATTTATATCCGAATAGCGTTTCATATGATTATCAAAATAATATGTTGCTCGGTTGGAAGAAAAATGTTTGTAAGGGTAATTTACTGATAACAGATTTTTGATTATTTCATCTCAAGCTATAGCAGATTGAAGTATACAGTAGGCTACTCTTGTGTCGTAGGGTTTCCAACGGCTTGTAAATGCTGCCATGAGACATGTTGTGACATGCTCTACGTGATCAAGATAAACTACTCAGCAAGTGCTCTGCTCCCTGATACCTTGTTAGCTACAGAATTAGAGTTGCATACACCCGTAACTTAGAAAACCTTTATATGACGTATTTCAAGGTTACTTGACACATGGTCTGTGTGTGCGACCGGCCTACAAAATAGTAGCTTGCTCTCCTTGTGATGAACACAGGGAGGCACCAGTGGGCGTTTTGTGGGGACAAAATAGTAGCTTGCTCTCCTTGTGATGAACACAGGGAGGCACCAGTGGGCGTTTTGTGGGGACAAAATGGTAGCTTGCTCTCCTTGTGATGAACACAGGGAGGCACCAGTGGGCGTTTTGTGGGGACAAAATGGGGAATGTAGGGTTCAATGTTCATAGGAGGGGTCTTAATATGATAACTGTTTTAGTTACCAGATCTTCTATAATGAATTCATACGTCAATTCATGTTATTTGCAGCTGTCACTTTTGATAGATATTATCTATAAAATGACAATAATCATATGGTAAAATGTTATCAGATTTGGCCGCAAAAAGTTTGTTTTCTAAAAGGGCCTTCCTATGTAAATTGGCTTGTAGCCGATAGTACTTTAAAATCTAGACCCTTTCATTAGCTCAAGATAGGGATGGAGTGTAATGAGGTGGACTGGGTAGAACGCTCTCATTGTAGGGATAGGTGGCATACTTTTGTGAGTGTGGCAATGAAATTTCGCGTTCCTAATGCATAGAGTAAGTAAGTACATTGTTCTAGTAAAATCTAGGGTCCTAGAAGACAGAAAGAAGGTATGTATCAGAAACAAACTAGTCAGGTTAAGTGGTTGGTCCACACCTTTTAAAGCGTCATAAAAAGAAAAAAAGGGAGGGGGAAGGTGTTAAAACAGCTGGGTACATTCTGACATTCGCCCGGCTATGGTTGAAGACACTTGGAATGTTTTTAACATCATCATGTCCCTCCCCCCACCGCCCCCCTCGTTTTATTGACCATTAATTTGAGAACCACTATTTTCGCCAGTGTAACATATTTATTCAGATGCTGATCTGAAACTCCCCCCTCCCCTCTTAGAAATACTAAACATTGTTATGTGGTTTGGTACGCGCGACCCATGATTCAACTTAGCCAAAAATCATTGCCCGCGCTCTTCGGCACTGCCCCTGCAAACATGGATGTAGACTATAGGCCTGACTTGACTGTGGAGCAAGAAAGCTGTTTAACAGGGGAGCTATACCAGTACAGACCAATTTCAATCAAAGGAGTCTTTTAGAAAATGCTAACATTATTTTACTATATTATTTTGACGTCTTACTACCCGTTTGGATTATACATATATTATATACAAATTCTATTAATGTGTTAGTAATGAGATAGGTTGAATTTAGAGTAAGTGTACCCAAATTTTCGTTGAGGGAGAGTGGAAAACCATTTAGTAGTAATCACCGTCGGTACACCTGACCGGGATTCAAACCCCGATCTCCCCATCATTGGAAGTCTAGTCTTTTGCGAGAGTAGCGTCTTAGACCATTCGACCACCTAAGCGCGTGTTATAACATTTAATTTATAGGATTAATAAAATCAATCAAAAGTGACAGATTAAGATAATACGAATTGGCGTATGGATACCCGAAAGTAGATCTAATAAAATTGCTAGTTGTATAAGGTTCTTCCTATGAAAATTAGACTGTATAGTAGGATTTTGGTAAGAAAGACCTTTTTGGAGGGAAAAACCAACTATTTTTGCGATCTGCATTGATAGTATTTAACTATAGTAGCATTATTTTATAGGTATTGATATTAATATTAATAATAATAATATTTAATACCTAGCACCGCGTCTTACTACCCGTTCGGGGTATACGCTTAAGTACTAATCACACTAATGGATTTTAGGAATCAGGAAGGTTGAATATAGAGGAAGTGAACCCGCATTTGCGTGGAGGGAGAGTGGAAAACCATCTAGGACATACTACCCCCGGTTCACCAGAGCGAGATTCGAACCTCAATAACGAAACTAGCGCGTTAGCTAACGACGCCACCGAGGCGGGTGGTATTGATATTAACTATTAAAAGTGAGAGCTGGCGATCGCTAGTGTTAGCGTTTATAATTGTGAAAATAGTTTCCCTTCTGCCTGAATCTGGCAATAGGAAGATAACAGTAGGAATATCAGTATCTTTCAGTTAAAACACCAGCTTCGGTGGCCGCGTCGTCTAAGGCGATACTCTTGCAGTAGACTAGACTGCAAATGACCGGGAGATCGAGACTCAAATCTCAGTCGGGTGTACTGAGGATTATTTTTCCAAAAATAGTTTTCCGCTCTCTCCACGCAAATGCGAGTACACTTCCTATAAATATAACCTCCCTAATCCCTAAACATCACTATCGTACTTAGTACATAAGCGTATAGCGGGTAATAAGACTTTGTGCAATATGTTTTAGCAAAACACCTTTCATATAGTCATACGTCAAGTCATGCGATCTTGAGCCAGAGTAAACCCCACTCCACTGAGTCATTGCGATCCTCCATAACAAAGAAGATTATTCATAAAAAGTACCATTGACATATCAACAACAGAGTTTCCCAAACTCTCTCCAGTCGAGTACAGCTGGCGGTACGTATACCACAGTTTGGGTAACATTGGTCCATAACAAACAAAAGTGCGAACTTTGAGTCTCGGGGACCTTTCCGACCTGTGACGTCACGTCACGGCAGTTCAAGATAGGATTGATAGGATTTCCTATGTTCATGAATCTACCTTATATCCAGTGAGTTTTGTTGATATAACGTTGAAACAAAAACCCTACATCCTTAAATAATCCTAAAAATAGCCCTACAGTGTCAAAAAATTATTATTTTTTTTATCTTGAACTAGTTTTTTTCATAAACGTATTGTTTATAAATTATCTACAACCTAGGCTATTTGTCCTGGTCACGAAAATGTCCTGTAGGAGTCTTCCTGCCAGGATGTGGATTAAAACAGTCTGTGGTAATAAATGTCCATCTACTCGTAGAATAGGACACAAGAAAAAGCTAAGATTAAAAAAAGTAAGTCGATGTTTTCAAGGCACAAATATTAAATTGACTGTAAACTCGTCAGAGGAAGAGGGAAATGGTTATCAGCACATAGACAAGAGCCTTCTCAGGGTAAAAACTTCTCGTTTTCTTCCCCGTCTTTCTATTTCGTACATTGGTGTGATAGTTATAATGATAGTGTGATAGTTATAATGATAGTGTGATAGGTTATAATGATAGTGTGATGATGCGGCTGTGGGCCCGTGTATGTCTTAATGCGCACTTGTTATCACACGGCTATGACGATTTGATTTTACGTGTATATTTTTTACCGTAGGATTACTTTTTGGTTATTTATTGAGATTACTAGAAAATTGATATTGTACACGATTTATTTTATTAATTTCACTTTTAATATTGTAAGTTTAACTTTAAATGATACAGTTTTTTGTTCGTTTACGAAATGACACGGAGAGCCTGAGCTAGTGCTTGTTACAGACTGAGATTACCTCTCTCTGGATTATTATAATTTGGTGTGATATTATGTTTTATATTTGATCACGATTTTTGTGTGTAGATTAATACGCTCAAGCTGCCTATATATAACCTACCCCTTGTCCCAGTGTAATAGGAGAACTGGCAACCTGATGTTGTGAAGGCTAGCTTCCTATTGGGTAAAGGCAGCCAGCTCATCCATCACCTGATTTTCAAATAGAACGAAGAGAGTTTTTTCAAAAAAGAAAGAAAGTTTTAAAATATAAAATAACGAAATTACTTCTGAAAACGCGTGATTCTCCATGGAATGAAGTATTAAAAGGAAACCTTACATACAGTTCTTTAAAGAAAAATACACTTCATCCATGACTTTTTGAATATATGAGAGGGGTCCAAAACAGTATCATTAGACTGCTTAGGTGCGACAAGTTAAAATGCAACCCGCTTTGCAAAATAGCTTCGAAATCACAAATTATTAGTTAACGTCGTTAATTAGTAGGATCTAGCTAGGGTTGAGTCATTGGAAAATTAAAATAGACCTCCATTCTGCGCCCAACATACTTTATCCCCATTACATTCGTCCTTTATTCAAAGTTAAAGGTTTTTTGTCCACCCCTCCCATCGGTATATATTTGTGATACGCCTCTGCCTGCACATGCCATTTTTGATAGATTGTGTCAGCTTCGACAACTGCAAGATAAATATTGCAAAGTTATTTTCACTGTTGATGTTGGCTACTCTGGTCTCATGTTTTATATTTTATAAAAAGTTATTTAAGACGCAGACTAGGTCCGATCCCTTTTTTTTCGTTTGTCAAGAAATTCTTAAGAAGAATTAAACTAATCATAAAATTAAATAATTTGTAATAATCTCAACTAAACGAAATCTAAATTACGTGCTGTTATATTCACAAACATGTACGCATATTCTGCCATTTATTGTATTCAGAATGTGTTTCTCTTCGAACAAAACAGAATGTAAGTCTAAATTACGTATTTTGGTGGGTTTATATTGTATACGTGAGGTGGTACAACATGTATAATTTATTCTCAGTCCATTAACACTTGGATGTCCGACCTAAGCCCCAACGGACTGGTCGTGTGAGCCTACAATCGCAATCACTTGTCTTTTATTGCCAGACAATAATAATAAATATAGTTCTCAACCCGAGGCTCATTCCAAGCTGGAACCATGTTTTCATTTTATCTTTGGGCGAACTATAGTGGGTTTTTTTTCTTAGCCCCGCCTCTTAATACCCTTACGGTTTATAGGGCCTATGCATATTATGAACTTATTAACACACTAATGTGTTTGAGATGGGGCAGGTTGAAATTATAGAAAGTGTGCCCATATTGGCGTGGGGGAAGAGTGGAAAACCATTTAGCAAAAAGCACCCTCAGTATACATACACCCGACTGGGATTGAATCCCAATATCCCCGTCATGGCCAGTCTAGTCTATTGCGAGATTGACGCCTTAGCTTAGATTATGCGGCCACCGAAGAGGGCTTGTAATTATTTGTGCTCCGCGACAGACTATCGTTTACTAATAAGGTAGAGATGAGAAAAGTAGAGTTTTTAGAGAAATTCTGTCCGCATTATTACCCAACCTGACGCGTTGATAAGGGGAAAAAAATACCTATGGTTTAGGAGGTGGGGGGGAAGCAAGAGTAAGAGAGAGCATTTAGAAAAAATTCTTCAGTATATCCGGCCGGGATTTGAACTCAATACCTCCCCGTGAACGGCAAACCCCTATAAACCCTGACTGACGCCGTTATTGATCGAATCTTGGCCTTTGTTTAGGAGTGTTTACCGTCAGTCTTTGTCGCATGCACTCACGTACAGTCCATTTTTCATAGTAAGAACAGCTATAAAAGTGACTAGATCTACTTTCACCTATTCATAAGTCAAGTCATGTGATCTGCATATGTCACTTTTGATCGATATCATCAATAGTGTACCTATAAAATAATAATAATTGGCCGAGTAAAATATGTTTGCATTTTCAAAATAAAGTTTCTTTCCTACCAAAATTCTACTAATTATTACACACTTTGACACTTTCAAATTGTTGTTCCCACGAACACCCCCGCAAGCTAGGTAACTAATTACATTTAGGAAATATCTTTCAGTTTAAAATGTTTACAGTTTTATCTTGCTGCTATAAGGTTGTGGTAAACTCTGCTTATTAATTGAGTTATTTTAAAAAAAACACTTTTTTCCAAACTCTAAGGCTTATTATAATTAATCCTTTGATAAAAGTATCGATTATAAATAAAACCCAACTATTATGTTTCTATTTTTAATTATTTTGTTAACATTAATTATAGCTATTTTACAAGCTAATACGCATTTTTATTAGTACTAGGCTCTTTGTGTTTTTTCCACGCCCTAGTTTGCATATCGATTTAGTAACATCAAGATATCAATTAACAACCTGTGAGCACACCATATATTCTAATGACTAGTTCAAGTTTCAGACGGCAGTCTCGCTCCGTGAATTTGTTGTGATACTAGTAAATAGAACCATAAATTGTGTTGGTGTCATTAATTGCGTGGTGGCAACCCTGTTCCGCCCAGACCAAGCTTTGTATTATACTAGATAGCTCGCTGTGCACGGCTGTGTAGATGCCGGCTGAAAGATAGCCTGCCTGCCTGGCACGGCATGCTTGAACGCTTCCTACTCTTCCACTAATCACTTTGGAGCGCTCTTTTTTGTTTCAAATAGAATGTTCAACTGAATTCGAACTGTTTCAATTACTAACAAAAATGGCGCCGATTGTTCGAAACGTATACAGCTTTATTTGAATTATATTTTATTATTCTGGCGGTTTCGTTTTGCAAGTTCTGTTGTAGAGTAAATTTTATTTATTATAACCATTTACTAACAACTTGAAACATGCTTAAAGATTATATTATTTAAACTACTACGTATTTATTTTAACAGTCGAGAAAATATTGTTTCAAAATATGTTTTTACTTTGCTAGCTATATATAATAGGATTCTTGTATGAAGAGACGTTGAGAAAATACAATATTTTTTTTTGGTGGTCAACTTTGATATGGTTTACTATTGTATTATTAATATTATTTTATAGGTATTGATAATATCTATCAAAAGTGACAGCTGCAGAATCCATGAATTGACGGATAAATACATAAATAAATGTGAAAATGGTCTTATTCAGTTGTGTAACTGAGGCAAAAGTTTCTTCAAATCCGATTCTGACTGTATTTTACAGTTTTAATTGGTAAAGTCAAAGTTGTATTTTTCTTATGAGCGGAGAAGATTTTGTTGTGATCGTGAAGTCAAAATTCGTTGTAAGAAATATTAGGAATTTATCTTGTTTAAGAAATACAAGCAACTATAATTTTTTTTATTTTTTTTTCCCATGAATTTTTCGTCCAGGTGTCGCATCGTGGTACGGCTTTCTATACTTTGTATTTAATTACAAGGGGAATTGAAACCAGTAAAATTATTTTGAAATCAAATAACTGATCCCAATTTCCTTTGTTGTCAAATGAAAAATGCAGAAAACAACGTTTCTATACGTTTTTCTTTTGTTTGAACGTAATCTTATATCTTAAATCCCGGTTATTCGGTCGTTAGAAGGGCTCTTAACACAGTTACTCCTTATTACCCTTCTGGGTTTTTGGCATACACAAATGAGGTAAGAAGGTAGAATTTTGGATGTGCACTCGTATTTGTGCGGAAAATATTTCTTCGGAATAGTCTGGCGGGGATTCGGGCCGCTGGTTTTCCAGTCACCGGCAAAACATTTGAGATATACGTATTATTCACCTCTGATATTGTATCGTTTACATGTGTGCTAGCCCAGAACGTTGTGAACTCGTTGCGAGATTGAGATTTTGTTCAAACGCGAGCTGGCTGTCCGCGCGCGCGTCTCCTAGTCCCGCGCGCCACACCCTAGTCTCCGGAGAGCCTCGTGGGAGTAACCTTGGCGGCATCCTTAGGTCCCGCCACTCACTCATCGGGACACTCACTGGTCTCGTGGGGGACTGCCTTACTTAGAGTCACCACACGAAACAAAGTGGCAAAATACAATTCATAGCTCTATTTTCTCACGAACAGCCATCTGGCAGGCATTGTTTCTTACCAGAATGCTACCATATAGTAGGTTTCTGGTAGGAGAAAGGGCCTTATATATGGCTTTACTTAGGTGCTTTACTTAGGTAAATAGGGCTATATTTAAATTAGATTAACAAGAACATTTTAATAATTCATTTACAATAAATAATTAAACCAGCTTAATTAATCTGCACAATACATCTTTAGCCCATAACAAAGGCTTGGGGG
>CABFWB010001445.1:88586-126416 GCA_902151455.1 Timema bartmani
TCTGTGTGTTGGGAGAGCTCTCATCAGACGACAGTTGGTTACAGTCCTCTAAAGTACTCAGCACCACACGGGCGTCGGGACGCTGTCTGTGTGTTGGGAGAGCTCTCATCAGGCCATGGAAAGGCACTAAAATAACTTACCAGTAAATACATCTTTGTACGCAAATATCGACATTTCTGGCCTAGCAAGGTGTGTAATGTTGGGGTACATAACATACACTTATTTACGGACTAACTTAACCTAGAATCATATACCTAATACTATATACCTATCCCTATTTACTAGATATTCTCTAATTTGATACCGGGATGAACTTTTAAACAAATAGTAACTATATTTGTCAGCATCATCCAGCATAGGACCATCGACCTTGGTTGAGCACACATCCACAGCGAATGTGTTTGAGTGTAGATGCCCTAAGCTATTTTTAAATCATGTCCTTATACATCCTTATTTTTAGAGAGTGCTTATTAAATGTGTTGCTATTTTTTATTAATATTACTATTTAATCAATATTGCTTGTATTATATTTCACAATTGTTTTTCCAAAATATCACTCGTTTAACTTTTCGTGTTGGATGATTGATTATTTAGGTTGTACAAGGGAATAATTGGACATATATTTTACAACGCCGAAATATTGTTTAGTGTGAATGGCAGGTAGCCAAAGTAAGACAACAGAGCAGAGATGAGCCGCAGTAGTACAAAGGAGTGATATACAGGGTGTACTATGTCCCAATATTGCAGTAAGCATCAGAAACCTGGGGGATGAAGGAAAGGGATGGGAGCAGGATACAGGCTAGGAGGGACAAGGATGGACAGAGTGAAGGAGGAACTCCTGCAGGAGAGGATAGAGAAGGAGAGATTGAGGTGGTATGAACATGTGAAGAGGATGGAAGAACAGAGGATTCCAAGGACGATGCTCGAAATGAAGGTGGAGGGAAGGAGGCCAAGAGGGACGGGTGGAGAGAGGGAGTATGGAGGAGTGTGGTGAGGAGTGGAGGAAGAAAGGTGATGGGAAGACAGAAGTGACTCTTGTAGAAGTTTTCTTTGGTGCCTTTCTATAATCTACGGGGACAGATATCATCATTAGGTCATCAATCTTAAGATTGGTTGGCTGCAGCACTCCACTTTTATTTATCCTGGACCAAATTTTTTCACATCTTTGTACCTTCTTCTACCAACATCGTCCACTATCTGATTCATGTACTCCGATCTTGGTCTGCCTCTTGAATTTCTATACTTTCCACATCTTCTATAGCTATCTTCGTCAAACTATCTTGTCTCAGTGTAATATGTCCTACCATGTTAACTCTTCTTTGCTGTATACCTTTACAAAGATATAAAAGCCCCGTGTTAATACCCATCCTGTAACATACTCTTTAACTATTTGTTTTTGATGATAGTTTTCAATTTAAATATTTTAATATAAAACAAAATACATGTTTATAATGGTATTCTAGCTTCTAGCTGTCCATAACACAATATATGCTTTGCTAATCGTTGGCCTGCCTTCACCATTCATATTCTATCGCAATCCTGCCACCATAAAGTCCGTTTTTCACTTGTTCATATTTTAATTTTCAAAACTATATATTTTTTAGCATTAATGTTCCATACATTTGGGAAATATTTAACAATATTCACACTTGTTTTTTTACGACTTCTGTTTAATATCATCTCTATACAAACTAACTCCTTAATATAACAGTGAATAATCTATTAAGAAGAATGATGTTTTTTCAGGAATGCCCCAGTGGGGATTATGGCGCAGACAGCCGTGGGGCTGTGCTTCGGTCTGCTCCTCTTCGCAGTACCCCTTGCTGCAGGTAGGATATGGCACACAAGTATACCTCGGAGACAAACCACACCAAATAGAAACAAGGACTGACATTCTGACACTAATAATTAAATGTTGCATTTGTTTGGTGTTATTTGCACTGAGACTGTAAGAAATGTTTTTCTAGTTGCGCTCTTTATATCAAACTGTTGAATAATTGGAAACACAGAAAATCACTTCTTTAGTAATAGTTTAGTTTTCATTTCAGATTAAAGTGGGGATTTAGGGAACATGAGAAAAGGTTGAGGTTTTTTTTTTTTTTGCTGTTTTTATAGCAAAACATTCTTTTGGTCAAAAGTTAAATTTTATTCCCATGATGATATCAACAGTTGTTGAATATTTGTCATGAGCATAGCGGCATTAGATGACAAACTTTTTAAACGAAGATAAAAAGTTGTCATTAAATTTCAGGACACCCTTAACAGATATTCAACAACTGTTGATATCACCGTGTGAAGAAAATTAAACTCTTTGTTTTTATTCTAGCAATATTTTATTTCAAGGCCATAGCCAGGGGGGGCGGGGGGTTCAACCTCCCCACCGAAATTTTATGAACAAAATATATAGGGCTTTATTTATGATCTAAACAATATCAAAATTAAGATACATACAAGTACAAATTAGGGGGCTGTGTTACCTAAAAAAACACTTCAGAGAGCTTCTAGAGGTGTTTAATAGTTAGAATGTTCTTTAGTTTCCGGCAATTGGGGTATGTGCCCATCGAACCCCCCCTGAAATTATTGGCTGGCTCAGTCCTTGTTTTATTTATATTGACCTAAAAAAATTATATAAAAACTGCAACCAAACTGGCCTTATCTCGCTTCCCTCACACTCTCACCTTAATATTTAAAAAACTACTTTAAATAAATAAAATACATACTAGAAGTTTTCAAATATAAGGCGAAATAAATATTATGAAAATCTCACCATCAGTTGTCCCATTTTTTTATTATTATTTTCAGGAAAAATGACATAATATTTATGTTGGAGATAAATTTGACTTATTTTGAACCAAACAACATTTTTGCTATAAGAACCAGGGAAAATACGGACCTCAACCTCCTTTTGTGTGTTCCCAGATGTGGGCGGACTGGTGTTTGTGCGCAGCCCAGAACCACTGACGGCGCCCCCCGGGGACGAGGTGGTATTTGACTGCTCGCTCAATGTCCCTGCCGAGCAGGTGAGGTGGCGACATGACTCCCACATGGTCCAGAGGAACCACTCGGAGGCTAGCAGCCACCTGGAGGTGCAGGTCCAAGACAAGAGGCAGACTGGGGACTACCAGGTACACTTATTGTTTTGAGGGGTTCTTAGGACCCATTCAGGTTGTACACATAGATTAATTATGCTATTGCGACAGGAAGAAAGAAGGTAGAGTTTCAGAGTAAATGGACCCGGACTTTCATACAGAGAGAGTGGGAAAACCATTTAGGAAAAACTATTCTCGGTACACTCGAGTACCAGAGAAGATCAAAAGTACACAAGAGGGCGAAACCTCATATCAAAAACTCACAAGGATAAAACAACTGCGCAACGTGACAAACGTATAAACAACCCCCTCACTCTTTACAAATGGTGCTCTTTTGGTGCTCTTACCTTGTGCGCTTCTGATATAATCCAAAGCAATTACACAAATTTGGTGTGTGTGTCCACTCGATATGGGCTTGAACCCCAATCTCCCCATCTCCTACAATCCAGTCTGTCTCGAGAGTGACCACTATCATAACATTGGCTGATTGTCACAAGGTAATATATGAGTGGCTTGAAGTCAAGTTTAATCTCGGGCTCTTGGCTGCTGCTGACCTAAAACTCATCAACTATCTGTTAAAATACAGGACGTGGTAAAACTTGGAGGGATATATTGTTTTTACTCACAATTTACAAGTATTTGTTGCGTTAATCACGTTTGTATTATTTGTTTGGATTCTAAACGTAGTCCATATGGGCTTGTGATATTGGTATTACCTGGCTGAAAGGACACTAGTAATTATTTGTGCATTTAGTCAATACGGAAGTATATTCATGATCAGAAATCAACACTAAATATCCTACATTCAAAGCTCTTCCATCTACCAGTGACTCTGTAAAGCATGTGCCAGGGATTACATCGTGATACCTGCTTTTGTGGTCGAATGGTCTGAAGGCGTCACTCTCGCAATCGACTGAGACTTCCAATGACAGGGCAATCAGGGTTTTGAATCTCATACGGGTGTACTCAGGATGGTCAAATGGTTTTCCACTATCCCTCCATGCAAAAACCTGTACACTTACTCAAAATTCAACCTTCCTCCACCCTAACACATTATCCTAATTAGTTCACATGCTTATAACCCGAAACGGGTAGTAAGAAGCCGCGCTGCTAAAAGAACTATTGTGATCTAGCTTGAGGGATAGTCGTGTTTAGTAACTATGTCAAGGCTCGAACCCTAACCTAGCAGTCTCGTTGTTCGTGTTTTCCTGTCAGTGTGTAGCATGGTTCGGAGCCTCGGCCCTTGCATCCATCCCTGCTCGACTCACCCTGGCGGAGATTGAACCTTTTGCCCCTCGAGAGGCTCAGAGCTACACTGTGACAAAGGGCAACACTGTGGCGCTGCGCTGCGACGCACCATACAGCCAGCCCCCGGCTGGACTGCACTATCACAAGGATGGCCACAAGTTGCCTGGTGAGTCGTTACATAACTGAAAGATGGGTATCACTAAAATTATTTAATATATCATTATTTCAGGGCTTTTAGGGGTGGTCCTTAAAAGTCCCTTTTTATAAAGTTGATCCTTAAAAGTCCCTTTTTTGACATTTTGGTCCCTAAGTCTCTTTTTCTTAATAAAAATTACTAGTAAACCGATGAAAAATATAATAAACTGTTACAAAAACAAAAGTCGAGTCAAGTTACTTGGCAATTATTAATTTGCCTTTCTTACAATTCATCAAACATCTGAACATGTATTATTTGAGTATATTCATGTTTGATTATAGTGAATTTTGGTGCCATTTTATTTAAATTATTGCCCCCAATAAAGTAAAGTAAGGGGACATTTGAATATAACTTGTGCTCCTCGTTTTCCTGGTTCAATTTATTAGTAAATTTAAAACATTGCCATAAGTTTTATTGTTACTTTCACTAAATTAGGCAATACTAAATAATATTTATAGTAATCATTAATCTAGTACCAATATTTGGTAAAGAATATTCTTATTTGTTACCAAACAAAAATTCATTGAAATAAAATAAAAATGTAGGTACCAGTAAGCCATTCCTAATACAGCATGTGGTTATCTAAAATGTTTTATATCATAGGACTAACTTATTTTTTTCATAGTAATAATAATGAAAACCAACAAAAATCCAACAAATTGTACTTATGGTGCGAGATCTTATGAAAATAAGGACTTATCTTAAACCATACACATCACTTTTATTTACTTAAAACATTAAAACACAAGTCATGTGACTGGAGAGTGTTATGATGAAGCCTTGTTTTCTAATTATGTCACATTAAATACTAGGCCTGTATAAAATTTAGTGCATTTTTGTGGGTTTCACTATCACAACAATTCAAAATTATAACTTGTAGAGTGAAAATATTTATCATTTTATTCCATTTAATAATCTAATCAATATTGTATTTGACATGTATTTCAGATGTTCTCTTAACTGGCAAATAATTGGGAAACTCGGAAAAAATAAATATTATTATTTTCTGAGTTTCCCAGTTGTTTTCTCTAGCGTGCAAAAAATTTGGTCCCTAAAAGTCCCCCCTGTTTAAAAAAAATGTCCCTAATTCCCTTTTTTAATGAGGTTAAAGTGCTAAAAGCCCTGTTATTTATTTATAGAAGAAGGTACAGGAAAAAAGGACAAAAAACATATTAAAAGGAACAAACACAATAAAGGTTTTACAATGAAGAGAAGAACACAGTTCACCCTTTACACTAATGATGCCACTGGACAATTCTAGGTAATGGCAACCTCTTGAACAAAATATTATCTTTACACATTCCTGTTGAAACCCAGCAGTAAGGTGTGTGATATGTGTGAGGCTTCCTAAAAGAGAAAACCAAAGAATAATATGACCCTTAGATTCTTGTGTTTGTCCTTAGTGTCATATAATTTTTTTACCTGTTTCTATAAGGAGAAAATAAATATAGACTTATACATTGAATTTGTTATAACAATTGAATTGAACAACCCATTCGTTGTCAGTATTCTTATATTTTGAATGTTGCTAGTAATAATTGTGTCACATAGTTTCTTAAATTGTTCTCAAATTTATTTATATTTGTATTATTTGGTTAGCATAAAATATATTGTTTCTAAGAATATAAGTTTTCTCTCAGTATGTTGGAAAATGAAGAGTTGGTTAATCTTTAGTGATGTCCTCGCGATGTTTCAGAATCTATGGGCACCTTGCTCCTCCAGAATGTGACCTCCAAAGATTCGGGGAGCTACACTTGCTCGGCCATCAACTATCTCACAGGTCAGGTGGTGACCCAGCCCCACCCAATGAACCTGACCGTGCTCTCCGAGGGACCTGACGAAGAACCCCACTTCCTCACCACGCCGCCCAACAACTACACTGCGCAATATGGTAACCATCGGCTTCACACTGTGTATTTCATATAAACGTTATCATACAAGTAATTATTAATGAAGGTTTGTCACACGCCTGGAAAACCGGGATTGTCGAGGAAAACACAGTGAATGTTTGGGAAAAACAGGGTATTTTGTATTTAAAAAAATCTTAATGGAATTACTGTAATAACCATGAATCTGGGACATTTATCTGCAATTTTTAATTAGTGGGCTTGTGTGTAAAGTAAAAAACCAAGCACGCTGATTGATTCAAACACACATTTTATCTCTCTCTTCCTCCTGAAACAGCGGGCGGTATCACAGCTTCATTGTAATATTTCCCTGCAAGGTCGAAGAATCTGGTTTTAAACACCACAACTTTACACCAGTCCAGTGTTCTGAAAATGGTGCGCCGTAAGGCCACAGCACAGACCGTTACACATCGCTGTTTAATAAGACCACAAATGAAGCTGGTATGACGGCAGCTGTGCATTGTCAGCATTTATTAGTTACTCTAACTTATCTGAAATGTGTACATTGGACCAAATCGAAAGCTTTTGCTCAAAGTTAGAGTTATGGATTACCAAAATTACTAATGGTTTGAACATCATGTTTCCAAAGGTTAAAAAAGTGGGCATGGGAACAAAACTTCTACAGGGCTCATACTTGGTCCCTAAACTTAAAAAAAGTCCTATTTTTTAATCCTAGGTCCTTAAAGTCCCTAAAAATGGGTATATGAATTTTTTTTATAATTAATATAAATTTCTGTTAATTTCAGTATAATTTTATTGGAGAATAATTATTCCCGGTGTTAAACTGCCTCTTCAGGGCCCTTTCCTCTTATGCCCGGGAATCTTTCCTCTTTAATTGGCATTTATTCCATTCCTTTGTGGTAGCCGTAGCGTTTTTCTTTGCTGTAGGTCTCCCTCTTGGTCACGAGTAGTTTTTTCCATCCCGGGACTGTTAGGTTATTGAAGGGCTAAGATTGTTCTGTCTATATTATATGATTGATATTTTTGAGGGATACTAATTTCTCGCAACACTAACAGCAGGGAAGCAAAACTTCTGAAACGTCAATGTTGTCCATACAACCTGCCTGATCAATGAGTGGAAGATAATTAGAGCAGAAACACTCATAGGAAACCATGATGGAAACCTTGAAACATTTTGGAAATACATTTTTGAATTAAAGACTGTGGGTAATGAATGGCAAACAAAATATGAGGAAGTAACAAAAATAGCTAAAGCCTGTCTTTCATATCCACATGGTAATGGCAATGTTGAGAGAGGCTTTTCAATGTCTGGACATGTGATTACAGAACAGACAGCTGTTATGAAAGAACTTTGAATGTCATAGCCGCCTTAAACTTTTATGGCAATAAACCTTTTTGTGTTCCAATCACAAAAGATCTCATTGCCCATGGAAGAAATGCAATAAGTATCATCAGTACCTAGAGGAAACCAAGTTGAGAGATAAGAGACTTAAAGAAGATAGATAGAGAGAAAGGGCAAAAGAAGAAGCATTAAGAATAGAAAGTGAAGAAAAGGCGGCGGCTTTTAATGATTTTTGGAATAATTTTGTTATAAAAATAAGTCAAGATAAAGATTGCATCTGACAACTTCTTGAGCAAAAATTATCATGAATTACATCTGCGCTAAAAAGATTTTTACTATTTTTTTTTTTTAAGAAGTGCAGGTAGTTCATGATCGATTGGAAGGATAGAAAGTTTTAAAACTCGGGTACATATTAAAAAGAAATGCTAACGAGTAGAGGTGTAAAAATACTGTGTGTAGTTCTGTATTTAGATTATGAGATTTCCTTTTTCTCCCTTTTGTGTTATTTGGTTTCCTCTTTTAGGAAGTTGTGTTGCACGTTTCACACTCCTTCCTGATGAGTTCTGATAAAATGAAACCAAGATCAGGGGATTGGGTGGTAATGATCAATTTTATTCGAGGGGTAGCCATTACCGCTTTGTCCAATAGCAGCAGTGTAAAGTGTGAACTCTGTTCTTCTTTTCATTGTAAAAGCCATATTGTGTTTGTCCCCTTTTATATGTTTCCATCCACCTTTCCTGTACCTTCTTCCAAATACAATACAATTATTTAACTATTAAATATATAGAATACGAGGAGCAGATAAAATAAAGTGTGTGAGGGAAAGAATTTAAAAAAAAAATGAAGGAGGAAGATGGAGGCATTTTACTAAACTGACCTGGCCACAGCCGGGGAACACTTTATAATGCTGATATGTAAAGTATGAAAGGTTTTTGAGTTTGGAACACTAAAATGGTGGTGTACTGATTATGTGTTGTTTTTAGGGTCAAACTTAACTTTGGAGTGCAGCGCAGTGGGTAATCCCCCTCCTAGAGTGACCTGGCTTAAATATGGGGGCTCTTTGCCGCGTAACCGAACAGAACTGCACCCTGGCGGACTCCTGCTGTGGAATCTGGAGAAGGGGGATGAGGGTACCTACGTGTGTGGGGTGAATAACGGCGTTGGCAAGCGCCTCAAACACGTCATTATGTTGTATCTGCAAGGTAGGAGGGGTCATAACCGTTTTAAACTGTCACTTAACTAATTAAATGTTGAACAAATTATTTTTACGCAAAAATTCATACAGTAAATTGAACAAGCTAACACAATATATACATTTTTCCCTTGTTATTTATCAGTAATTTACATACACCAGGAAAATTTGTGCCTGGAACCTCCTGAATTGCTCTGATTGAAGGCTCCAGCTGTGGTTCATACCATAATTCACTGGTCATTTTTAACTACGTTAGTTCAGTACTCAGGACTAGTTATTACATATGCATATAACCCAGTGGCGTATTCTGAGAAAAATTAATAGGTATGCTGTACTGTAAAAGATGCAAGGGAGTTTTGGGGGCCGAGGACCCTCAACCACCATTGTCCAAGAACATCAAGGGATTATTTCAAGGGAAATATTTGAAGATGTGTGCCTATAAAAAAGTGGTTCTGCTTCTAAAATAATCTGGACGCGCCGGGAATCTAACCCGGGACCTCAAGGTCTCTAGCCAGAACCTCTGACCACTAGACCACAAAGGCAGTCCTCAAATTGTTATGATATTTACATGGTTATAAATCTAAGTATATATTAATGTCAGGGCTAAGAGTGGTATGGGTACATTTCTGATTGCATAAGAGAGACAGATCCTATTCAATCAGCCCAGTGTAATTAAAAGCACACAGTTATAAATACTCAAAGCAAAAAATCATAATAAGAGTAAGATGAAGTGGTACATGGATCAAGCGTCCATCAGATCTTGGTGAGAGGGAATCAGGTGGATTGTCCAACTCACGTTGCAATTAAAACTATTTCTTAAAACCTAATTATCTCACACAATTCTGCTTGGAAACAAATGAGTCTCCCAACTTGATAATTTATGCTCCAGAAGCTATTTAGGTACGTAAACTCTGACTAACACAGGTGAGATTATCTCGAACTATTAATACTCAAACGCTACGTCATTGGTTTATTGCTAATAAATTGACACATATCTTTTGCTGTAAGCAGTGGGGCACCCAAGGGGGAGAGGGGTAAACAGGGTATTTAACCCCCCCCCCCCCCCCTTTCTTCAACACCACAAATAATATTAATAGAAATTTAAATAACATTAAGTACAACTAAAATATTTAGCATTAAAGATGTGTCGAATGTATAGGCTGCATTTTAAGACCAGGCTTCAGACTTAAGCCTAATATTCAAAAGGTTTACTGCTACACACAAAATTAACTATTCTAAATAATTTATAAAAGCATTTAATATTCATAAATATTCTCGGTCTTCAGGGTTTAGGAGGCTGTGCAACCCCAAACTCGCTCTCTCCATCAAAATTTCATTCTTGCTACAGCCTTGATTGAATGCCTCCCCCAAAGTAAATGGCTGGGTCAGTAATTAAGTAAGTTATATGAAAATATATTTTATTTTACCTTTTCCTTCTAAATCATCTTGAAATGGTGAAATCACACTCCTGACTTTTGGGATTCTTTGATGTATAAATATATAAAATCACAATGGCTAATAAGTCGTTAATGTAAAGCAAAAACTAAAAGAACACTATTAAAACTCCACGAATCCTTTCTACTAAAGAAAAACAAGAATTACCATCAACTACGGTTCAAGTAGCCTCGTTACCCGCCTTCCTCCCCCTGCCCTTACTCTCAGTGCTGAAATGCCTAAATTTGAAAGAGTGGTTAAATGTGTTTGCCAAATACATGATAATACATGTGACCAGAATGCCTAAACAAACTTAATGTATTTAATTAGTGTATTATTTAAAGCGTGTTACGTATACTAACTATTATTTTACAGTTGATGTTTTATATATTTTATGTAATTTTACTTAAACTATACTAAATTAGCTTAATAAATAAATATTGTGATCATGAATCTTTTTTCAATAGTTGGCACAATGCTTAGCTTACTTCACATGAACAGCATGACCTGGGGTGTAAAAACAAACACTAACTCATTGGTGGGCAAATGAAAAGGAATGTGTTGCAACCCCCTAGAAATTGGGCAAGGTCATTAGAGCCTCCCTAGCATTCCTTACGGTTTTCAAGCAGCAGGCCCTGGTTTTCCTATTTTGTTAAGTAGAGCCTTTTGGAAGAAGAATTACTTAAAACACAGTATTCTTGGAATATGGACAAATATTAGTTTTAAAATTAATAATTAATTACATGTATATTTATTAACAATTTAAACATCAGTATTTACACAGTGCGCACAGACAGCATTGAATTAAACAAAAAACTAGTTCATATCATTATGGGTATGCGGCGCAGGACTAGCATACGCCACTGGTATAACTTGAACAGATAATAAAACGTGGATTAAAAAAAAACTAGTTTTACCTGCAATGGTAAACAATTGGTCTAAAGTGCCGCAGTATCACTAAACTGGACTGTCATGAAGGGAAGATCTGTGTTTGAATCCCGGTTGTGTGTACAGAATGTAGTTTTCCTAAATGCTTTTCCACTCTCCCTTCATGCAACTGCACTTACAATTCTTATATTCAACCTTCCTACTTGCTAAAACATTATCATTATTAGTACATAACATTTAGTGAGACATGGCAACCACAAGAAAGTACCAGTAACTTTGCGCTCTCTGTCAGTGTAGGATCAAGACATTGATTCTGTGTATAATTTATTTGTCCCAGAGCCCCCGGAGATTGTCCACGAGCCAAAGAATTCTCTTGTAGAAGAGGGTGGGGAGGTGACCCTGGAGTGTGTTGTGAAGGGTAGTCCACCCCCTCAAGTCAGTTGGCTGCTCAACGGAGAGTCTCTCCAGAATGACTCTCATATGCGTATCACTGGTAGGTTGTCCGCTAACTCTTATTATTCAGGAGGAACAAAGAAAAAAAAATTGTGCCTCTCGGCTGTATTTAATAAATATTTATAGAAAGGAAGGAGGTTGATTATTGTTGCTGGAAGTCTGCAGTGACCTGTTCAAACCTGTCTTAAGGTTTGAATATAGATAACTATTTGTTTTAAGAAGTTACTGGTGTGTGTAAGCCTGCTTGGAAGCAAAGGGCGAGATGATTATTTCTGGTCAAAACAACGGGGGGTGGGGGAGTCTGGGTTTGGTTATAAATTGAGGGGAAATATATGTTAGTTCCTTTACAATGGGAAGTTTCATTAACCTTTTAACCCTTTTGCTGCGTAATTAATTTTTACTTCTTACCTTCAGAAATGTAAATTATAGGTCAAAAATTTGAAATCTGAAAATTTGCATGATGATCATGATTATGATTAAATAATGTGATTTTCAACTAGTAATGCATTTTAAATATTAAATTTAGCACCACAGTGTCTATAAATCGCATAATAATATATATTTTATATCGATAAAATTGTATATGTCACATTTTATTTATGTCACATTTTACCCAAATGCAATGTTATTCTGCTATCAGAACCATTCTTTATTTTACTTTCATCCCACAGTAGTGTCAAACTAATTGCTAAATAAGGATTTGACAGCCCTAATATTGGCCTAATATGGTCCAAATGTAATAAAAAGAAAATTTTTGAAAATTAGTATACATCAACACAACTTGAACAATTTTGTGCTACTTTGGTACTTTTCTCAGTGTAGTGTTGTCTATAAAATCATATATTTGTCTTAGGCATGATTTCAAAATAAGAAATAAGTCAAGAACAAAAATAAAATAGCAATCCATTAATCCCTCAACAAAGTTTTCCGCCACATAAATATTGCACGTGTGCTACAAGTAATTAAATGCGGAAGTAAACAAGCGGTACTACTGTTATGATTTAGCAGCTGTTAACTGGCAGTTCTCGAAATTAAAAACCAGATGTCAGAGGCGCACGTGCATGCTAGTATGAAAAATTCAGCGTTTTAACACTCTTGTGACTATTTCCGACTGTTGCAGCAAGGGTAGATAAAGTTTACAAGTCGTGGGGTAAAGTCGATTTCCGCAGTCAATGGGTATAATTCTGAGATCGGATATATCCGATTAACGCAGCAAAAGGGTTAATCTAGTACAACAGTAACAGCTTGAATATTCATCAGAAGCATTTACTTCTTCTAGTAACTCTCAGAAACTATTCTTTTGTTCCTGTGGATAGTTTATTTATGGGTATGTTTGCTTATTTCCAGGCTTTAAAACGTAAAACAATGTTTCTCAAATTGCGATACACGTACTCCCAGAGGTACGCAAAGAATTTATAGGAGGTACAAGACGAATCACTGAGTTTTACTAATCATAAAATATGTTATGATAGCTGTAAACCTGACAAACAAATTAATGCAAGTTTTAATGTTATGTCATCAACTTTTAAAAACTTTTCTTTCCCTCTTTTACTGTAGTGTTTAGCTTACCACTAGAGCCTTACTAAAATTTGAAATGAAATTACCTTTTTATGTTTTACAAATAGCTGGCATTAGTTTGCCTTTTTTATGAGAAGCTGAAAGAGGTTTGTTGGCTAACTCATGGCTCCGAAAGGGTTATTCAATTGGCGACAGTTTAGGAAATAACTTTCTAGAATATTTATTAGCCACAGTAAACTGGGCTCCTCTTGTAAGTTGATTTGATTTGCTAAAACTCATTAGTAAAAGTAAATTGGTGCTTTATGACTGTGTTTGCTATGTACAGTTATTTAATGTCTAGTTAAAACGTAGTAACACATCCAAACTCTCTCCGCACTCTTGTTATTGTCTGTCTGGGTGCAGGGGGCAAGCTCCATATTTCTCAGCTGGAGAAGCGTCATGCTGGGATCTTCCAGTGTTTCGCTTCGAACCCTCTCGGCACTCGTTACGGCTCGGCGATGCTACAAGTGTTGCCCAAACCCGTCATGGCTCAACCCTTGGATGAATCTCTGGCACCAGGCGGCGATGGTGTGGCTTTTGAAAGTGTGTTTTGTTTTTTTCTATTTTTATTTTCATTGAGATAACTTGTTTAGTTTTATCTTGTAAACTGGTCCACCAGATCAATTCTGTAATCCTGGCTGAAAACTTGAAGAATAACTTTTAACAGTCAGGGCATGTTGTATAAGGATATATTTTGTAAAATTAGGTAGGCTTGAAGAATAAATGTTCCAAATAATTGAATTTTTGGTTACCCTTTCACCTGAGCAGAATTCTTGAAAGCCTTACACAATTTATCTTCATAATTAAATGTAACTAAGATGTTTTTGTGTGTATGGGGCCATTCATATATTATGTAACGCAATTTAAGCCTTTTTTTTACCTCCTTAGGTTATGTAATGCTTTCTATAAAAAAAAAAGCACATTTTCCCCTCGTGTTATTTTTGTATGGGCAGTTTTTTTTAGTAAACTAGTTATTTTCACTTCGGATCTTATAATTTTAAGAATAAATAGTATTTTGAATAAAGGATGTAATTTCTAGTCAAACAGTTTCACTTGTATTTACAAAAAGACACAATTTGAAAAGTATGAAAAATCTTAAGTTTATTCATGACTAGATCATTTTTTAAACATCTTTCAACCAAGTTGGTTGCAACCATTAACTTACATTTGTGCTTAGAGTTATTTCCTGTGGACTGGTTTCATGAGTCAAGTCGGTGGCTTCCTTTATCTCATCTTGTTCTTGCCTTGAGGCGTATCATCCTTCTTTTTTTTTATTGTTTGTTTTATAAACTAAAACTTAGTTACATTACGCTAACCAAACCCCCCCCACCCCCCTTCCGTCATGTCACGCAGCCTAACGCTACAATGGACCCTGCCCCTTCCCCCCCATTAAGTGCATTACATAATATATGTATGACCCCTATGACTCAAAATATGTTTTTCGAATACAAAATTGTCATTTTGAACATTTGTAATAATTGAGAGACTTCTTAACATGATTACTGTAAAAACTTTAAGGTTAGTCATTTAAAGGAAAATGAAAATATATTTTAAAGTGGGATTAAGTCTCTTTAATATGCAATCCAATAAAGAGTAAAATTAGAATGTAATGTATTGTTCATGTGCAGAGCCCTTTGACGGTAACAGACTGAATCTCCCTACCCCGTCTCCTATCGAGGGCAGAGGGCACGGGAAACACGATGGGAAGGGTCGCAAAGACAGGAAACACAAGGGAAACGGTGAGCGCAACCTTGAGCCATTTTTAATGCTTGTACTTTGATCAGATATATATGCACAAAGCTAGTTGTGTGCTGGTGTTCTCTATGTTCACCCTGGAGGCCAGGTTTCGATCCTTGGTCGGGAGATTAGGCAAAAATGGGTTTTTTATACTCAACATAGGAATGCAAGTGTTTTTCTGTTCTGTGGTTAAAATCATTTGACCAATGAGAGTGTTTTCCCTGTGACTATTTATATTTTATAAATAATCTGGCGACGAAGGACTTGTTTCTCGTGTGATAACTCTCTAGAGTCATGTTTACTTTTCAACTGCCCCTTTTTCAGCACTTGATGTTGTCTGCCTGTGTAACCACCCCGATTCTAAATAAATATAATGCATATCTGTGTGTAGTATTTAAATAATTAGTATACACTAATTTATAAATGCTTCAAACTTTTGATTCTTGTTTCAGATTCCTCCTCATTAACAAGTTCAATCGTTTTTCTATAAACCCAACCTGTTATTTATTTACATACAGTATCACCATAATGTGGAAGGGAAAACTTAAAAATGTAGAATGCATTTACAAATTGCTGGTGCTAAAGTGAAATGGCGAAAAAACTAATAATGCTCACAATGAAAAATATACCCATTTCTTATTAATATTGCTGTTTTGTTTGGATACAGGAATTCATTTACTGGGATTTGAGAGCCAAGAATTGAGATAAAGGCCTATAATCAAGGCTTTCAAGTTTTATATCCTTACTTTTGTATACATTTAAAAAATGGCACTGGTACACAGGAACTAAACCCAGGACCCTTGGCTTAGTTAGCACTCTTATTCAATTTTCAGTGTCCTGATGTCATTTTTAAAATTTTTGAATATGATATTTTAGGTGGCTATATCTTTTAGATCATTTCACTCTCCCAAGCTTTGCTATGTGTGTGGAATTGATTGTACAAACATATGCTTTCTCTATCCTAACTTTATTGTGTTGCTCGATATTGTTGTCATGCAACAAGAACGAATGCGTGTTGTAGCTGTGATGATCCCCCCGTCCCGCCCCAACATCACTCGACTGACCGATACCTCTGTAATGGTGCGGTGGAGTGTACCGCCCAACACAGGTCTTCCCATCCAATTCTTCAAGGTGCAACACCGAGAGATGGGTAGGCGGAGAGGGGGCCCACGTAGCCGCGGGACTCAGGGCAAGAGCTCTCGGTGGAAGACAAACAACGAGGACATACCGCCTCACATCCGTAGCTATGAGGTTGACGATCTCGAGCCAGACCACACCTACAGGTCTGTCTAGCAGTGGTAGAAATTAACCATACCTTTCTTTTAGCGACACCAGTCATTCTAGCAAACAGTCCTTGAATACGTCTTTGTCCTGGACAAGAAATACAAAAGTCCTTCTCGATGGTCCTTGCGATCATCTATCAAAACACTCCAGACACAAGTCTCCTTTGTCCTCGTTTTGCGCATACTAATTTATAGCTTAAAAGATATCACACTAATGTTTTGCTGTTTGTAAACTTATTGTGCACTGTTCTGAATAGCTTGGCCGCTTCAAGCTTTCATTATTATGAGGAAACTGTCTCTCTTATGTAACATGCTTATGTCCCAATGTTACAAGACACTGACAAATCATAAATTCAGTTAAGTAATATATTACTGGTCTGGGGCCTGCTTGTTTAGTTCATCCTGCAATTATAATTGGTTCTGAACCACCACTAAGCAGTATTAGAGCTCTTAAATAAATTTCACTTGAAAACGATTTTTTTTCTTTTTTTCAAGAATTTGAGTCGAAATCAAAATTTTCTTAAATCCTCGAATCTCAAATTCCTTAAAGGTTCGAGAGATTTGAGGGTTCAAGCTCTCTTATCTAAAAATACTACAGCACATCATTCTCTAATTTCCTTTGTTCAATTGCTTTTAATGTTGCTATATCATTGTTGATGTTTTCCGTCCAGGTTTCGTATTGCTGCCGTTTACTCCAACAATGACAACCAGCTGGGCCCTAACTCCGCTCGGTTCCATCTTCATCGAGGCTCCCATCTCAAGAACTCTCCTACGCTGTTACACACTCAGGCTGTCAGTCCCTCTGTCATTCAGATCTTCTGGCAGGTAAAACTTGGGATGATCATCAATGAGAAACGTCCACTTTATCAATTCATTGGCAAGACGAATTGAATACATGGAATATTACGAAAACTAGGGGTGTGCAAAACTCTGAAACTTAGACTTTTCTTCAATGCAAATATCAACTTCAACTTTGCTCCGGAAAAAAAAAAATTCACCTCCGCCGATTACGAAGCCTTGTAAATAAAATTTTACAGCTAAAATGTTCTTATGTTCAATTATTGAAATTCTCAGTTGTTAATTTATTAAATTAAAATATATATGCTTCAAGTTATATAAATAATAACCACAAAGTTTTTTTAAGCGTAAAACAATTAACAAAACATATTCAAACTTTGATTCAGCTTTGATAATATTTCATATATTCAATTTGAGTTTGTCTCAAATTGAAAAAGTAGACTTCACACATTATAGTATCAGCTATTTTATTTAACCTAAGAAAACCCCCCAATTATCACTTTACTGTTCCAGTTTCCCCCCTCCCATGGCCCTGTGGACGGCTTCTACGTCTATTACCGAGCCACAAGCAGTGCTGGGGACTATGTGAAGGCCACGGTAGAGGGAGAGACGACCCGCTCGTTCAACATCACACATCTTCTCCCAGACACTTCCTATGACATCAAGATACAGAGCTTCACCATCGTGGGAGCCTCAGACTTTAGTAGCATCCTCACCAATAAAACCCTAGGTTGGTTAGCAATTCAATTAGTCATCCTCTCTGTTTTGCTACCATCAAAACAAGTTTAAAGTTCCTCAATAACTTTCAATGGAATCTTTCAATAACTAGAAATTTTGTAATTTTCTCTCCTTCAAAACCCAATCTCTTTTTTAGTTTGTTGTATACTAACACGTCTTTTTTGTACATTGACTGAGATAGTGGACTCCTCTTTGATTCCGGGCATCCTCTAAGAATTAGCTCAATTTTTATAGGTAGAGCAATGTGCCCGTATAATATAATAACTATAAAAGCTACTAGATCTACTTTCACACGTTCCTACGCCTAGTTATGTGAGCTTCAGATGTCGCGTTTTATAGATACTATCATTACCTATAAAATAGCAGTAATTATATTGTAAGTAAAATATTATCAACACTAACTGCAAGAAAAAACATGTTTGTTTTCAGGTAATCCGACAGAGAAGTCTGTTATGCAAGGGGTGACTCCTAGTGGGCCCACAGTGGAGTCTTCCAATAACCAGTTATATGTGGTAATTGGAGCTGTGATGGGAGGTTTGAGTCTGCTTGTGGTTCTCTTCTTAGTGGTGTTTCTTTGCAACCGACAACGTAACGCAGATCCACAACCGTCTTCAGGTCAGTGTCACGTGTTTCTTCATCATCATCATCATCATCTGTTTCCAGCCTGTGGCCGACCCGGGCAGGAAGTAAAATTCCTCCCATCTTCTATTCTTCCACCATTCAACAAAACATTTAAATCAACATCAATATATGGATCATAGTGAAAACCTCCCTTCACTTTTTGAGGTATTTTGTGTTCTTGCCTTTTTATGTGTTTCTAGCCACCTCTACTTAAATCATCATCAGGGATTATACATACAGTAGCCCCATGACTTCGTTGGTGCTGACTGACAGCTCACAGCTGACGGCTTTGTAAAGTTACCAGACCAAATTATGTATCCCTACGCCGACCCATATGATCTGCAAAAACATGTGTTTATCAGCTGTCACTTCTGACAGTCGAAATTTAGGGATATACCTAAATGTTTACTGTCAGAAGTCAGCTGTGAGCTGTCAGTCAGCACCAAAGAAGTCACGGGGTTACTGTAGTTTACATAACAAAGTTGAATTTCAGCTTTCTGGCAATTTTTCATGGTCTTTCTAACCAGAATGTAGTTTTATTTTAATTTTAATTGGGCCACCTTATTTTTGAACATATAACCAAAATGTACTGTATAGATAATATTATATTTCTGATACCCTATTAGATTTTTAGGGATATACATTTTTAAGAATGTTTAACATTGAGGTGGCTCAATGACTTAGTAATTTTATAAGAAGGTAAATTGATAAAAATAAATACAAATAAAAAATTAACTTATAAGTGTTATTTTGATGAAGTAAGCCCACCTAGAGAAAGAAGAAAAATGGGGAAGAATCCGATGCACAAAGGTGACATCTTTCTTTCTGCTATTTTCTTGAGTAGTAGTCACACAAAATGTAACACAAATTGAGTAAAATTTCGGCATTGTTGCGTTTATCAAACAAAAAGAGAAGAGGAAATACCCTTTACACAAACACCAATTACTTTATTTTGAATACTGAGTTAAGGGTCCCAGGTTCGATTCTCGGCATGGCCGAAAAATGTATCATTGGTGAAATGTAGGTTTACCCTTTCACAATTATAAATTAACGGGCGGGGACTGGATGCTGTGCCTGTCCTAGTCTTAAGTTAGTTTATAAGGTATATAACGCTACGACAGGCCTAGCCAACTGGTACTGGAAAATATATTACTTGAATAAAAAACTGACCGCAGGCTGGAAACAGTAATGGATGTAAGAAAGTATTCATCATTAAATTCATGGTATTGCTGAGGTTTGTTGCCCTTGTCCGTTTTATCTATGTTGTTCCTGTTCCTTCAAGACTCAGGTGAACAACAAGATAAGTTTGGTGACGATGCGTTACAGATGGAGCAAGCAAATGTGTTTGGTCTGAACACTAAAAACTTGATAAACGGTTGCTTGCCGCAAAATGGATACTTGTCCAATAGCAAGATGAACATCACCAACAATCCATTGGCCGACAACGATCAAGATAAGGTATACAGACTATTAATAAGATACATTAACTTTCTATCATAAATTTGGTCTATGTCATTACGGTCCCTGGTTTTAAATACAGTAGTTCAAGTTTTAAAAATGGTGTCACATTTTTGAAGATGTGTCATTAAAATTAATTAATTACTTTAAAATGTACCGCCTGAACAGTATTTAATGTTAAGTTGTATAATATATACTCAATTTCTTTATTAATTTTTAAAATTGATTATTGACAACCCTATGGAAACGTTTTATGTTTGTTTTCTGAGTTTGGGTGTGAATTTCTGTCATTTATTAATTTATATTAATAAAATGGAGAGTTTGTTTGGCTGTCTGCCTGTCATGAGCATTGTGTGATATCTATCACACGCAGAGGACTGACATAAAATTAGTAGCCCCTGTACATTAACATATGCAACTTGAAGCTGGAATTTTGATTAGAATTTTTTAATTAATTCAAAATAACAAAAAATTAATAAATATTACCGCCACAAGAAAGCTCTTCTACTAAATTTCATACAATTTTAAATTAATCACTGAAAAGAGGATAGAAGAGCAAGGTTTACACACTTACCATAAAACTGTTGGCCTCAAAGTTCACAGTCAAAACACATAATTATGTAATTTTCAGGGTGCATCAGTCCCCTTCTTCAGCAGAAGAGAGTAAAACAGCAACTGAACTATGGCAGCATGTTTAGAGGTTGATCATGTTCACTTAGATACTGTTGTTGCCTGTCTTGTTGTTTTTCTTAGATTCTGTGGCTGCCTGTTTTCTTCCTGAATTTAGTTAGCTTTATTCGTAGTTATTATTTCATAGCAAACACAGTCCCTTCAATATTTCCTTTTGTCCTATTTAAAAAAAAACTCGTATTCTTATACAATATATCTCTTTCTAAATTTACTTAAAAATCTGAATTTGTATGATTCTATTTTTTTTTTCACAAGAAAAATTTGTGTTTATGGCTTATGCTTGGAGATGTGAAAAAAAAAGTTCTACTTAAAATATTTCTTGTGCCATTACTGGTCCATATTATTTGAACTTGATAAAAAAAACTTGACGTTTTCATTCAAACTTGTCTCAAAGTGAGAAAAATGCCTTTCTGCACTCCCCCAACTTAAATGACTTACCAAGTGGTGTTGTTTCCATACTAATATGTGTGTTATGATTGGTGATCTAATCACACATGTAAAACATGTTGTTTGTGTATTCCAGATCCAAAATGTGATGGAGATGTCGTTCCTGTCAAGTCAGAACAACAACTGCTCGACATCGAGTGAAGCGAGTGGGAGTGGCAGCTCGGGAGCGAATGGCAGCAGTACAGGAACCTCCGAGGAGGAGAACCTCAAGGCTAAGACTGATGGCAAGGATTGGCTTGGTGGAGCACCCGCCACTGGTGAGAACTTTGTGTGACCACAGCCAACAGGCACTGGTGAGAACTTTGAGCACAGCCAACAGGCCTCTCATCACTGGTGAGAACTTTGTGTGACCACAGCCAACAGGCCTCTCATCACTGGTGAGAAACTTTGTGTGAGCACAGCCAACAGGCCTCTCATCACTGGTGAGAACTTTGTGTGAGCACAGCCAACAGGCCTCTCATCACTGGTGAGAACTTTGTGTGACCACAGCCAACAGGCCTCTCATCACTGGTGAGAACTTTGTGTGAGCACAGCCATTGTCATCACAGATGTGAACAATGTGTTAGAAATAAACACATTCGATTCTCCGGCCAATGTGATATTATTAGAATTATCTTTGCAAGATGTCATGTTTTATTATTTTTAGCAATTAGTTGGCAAATATTTATAAAATGTCTATTATTTTTAATTCACTGACGTGTTTCATATTGTTGGTGTTTTTAATTAAAATCAAATTAACGTTTTGTAATTTTGTAGCTGTGTCTGTTTATAGTAAACAATATATTTTTTTACTACACATAGTGCCTTGTTGTGATACAGCTTCAATAGATAGCTCTTGTTTCTGTGGGGCGAGGGGAGGAATGTTTTCTAGATGGGGCACTCCACCTTAAAACCACCATTCTTCATTGATCATCCAGTCTCGATTCTTGTCCTTGTGGTTTGAATTAGATATACGAACATCAACAAACTTATTAATCTTAACGATCTTCCAATGATGAGAAGTTAAGAATGTGATTTAAAAGTTGTAGAAACAATCAGCGCACCTAATTGAGTAATGCTGGAGTAGAGCGTGTTTTAGTAAAGCTGTTCTGTACCACTGAGCTAACTTGGAAACCTCCCATGCTCAGGGTCAATTGTAGTTTAAGTCATAGTTTTTAATGGATAACATTGGTATAAACCGAAAGTCTCGGGTATGACCCCTAAGTTCAAGGTGTAATTTTTCAACTAATTTCATTGGATTAAATTTAAACGATTCCAACACATAGTTGTATCCGTACTAACGTCAGTGTCTGCCTATTGAGACTAAATGGCTAAATTATATTTAATTTTCTGTATAGGTGTGTGTATATATATACATATATACACATACACTCATACACACTTTTAAAATTTTATCTTAAGTTAGATTTGTAAAAAAAAAATACAAGTAACGTGTAGCATTTACTATTTAGCTTTATGATTATCACTTTGGTTACTGGTTATGACTGACTGTCCCTTGAAACTCCCAACTGTTTTGAAAAATTTTATTCTCGCTTTTAAATCCGTCCTATATTTGGTTCTTATTATCATAATGTTTCATTGCACCCTGTTTGTTCTCCATGTAGACTCGATATTAAAAAAAACCTCATAAATTACTAATTATTTGAACCAACTGTTCAATTTTTAGGGTTTTTTTTCTTTCTTTTTTAACAATGTGTACGACTACCCATTCGGGTTATACGCTAATTTTTAGTTATAAATGTATGAATGAAAGAAGTTTGGAACTCATATTGCTCTTTACCGTGCCTTTGTCCTTGTATACAGGCGTGTTTAATGCAATGTTGTATGGGTTTTTTATAACAGAGTTCGACTGCAGTAACTAAGGACTGAACATTAGAATTCTTAAAGATATTCAAGATTCGAAAAAAAAAAAATTGATTTCAATTTTTGTATGATCTTTTAAAAGCAAATGTAGGGCAAACCTACAAATCAATCCCATAACACTTGAGTACCACTTAAACTGAATATATTAATGCATTATGATTTAAGAAAATGTTAAGATTTAGTTAGAGTAGACCCTACTCTAACTAAATCTTAACATATCCAATATTTTACGAATTTGAATCTCAAATCTAAATCTGGAAAAAAATTATGACCATAAGAGAAAATAGGAATATAATAATAGTAGAAAGTATAAAAAGTAACTAAATGTTAACATTCTTTCTTATAATCAATTTATTATAACATTCATACATTCAGTTAAGTGCTAAACTACTGGTTTGGAATCTGGTCAAGTTCATCTTATATTAAGTTTTGAGCTACCAATAAGCAGTATTAGAGCTCTAAAACAAATTTCATTTGAAAAATGGAAAGAAAAAAAATATTCAAGGATTTTAGTCTGAAATCAGAAATTTTCTTGAATCTCGACTATCATTAAGGGTTTGGGGAATTTGAGGGTCCCATCCCTAAATTTAATTTTAATTTCTATTTTCTAGAGTGACTTAAGTATTAGTAATAATTTCCATGTTTTCTAAGATTTGGATTTGAGATTCATGGTTAAAACGAAAATTAATATTTCGTTTAAATAATATATCTGACCCATCTCTGCAAAACATTCAACTATATTTTTAATGTTGAGATTGTAAGAGATTAAAAAAAAAAGTACAATACACATTATGAATGAACTATATATATTGTACATTATTTACATGATTGAATGAACTATATATATTGTACATTATTTACATGATTGAATGTTTGTATCAAATAGGAATAGCAACATATCGTAACAAGAATGCATCAGAAATACACTAGATGAATGATAGTATTTTATCTTTAAAAAGGTGTGCTGTATTTGGAATTATGTTTTATTTTAACTCTTATTTTAGGAAGCCTTGCCATTTTATCCAAACATATTTCTTTAATTCTTTTAACACAAATATGTTCTTATAACTCCTCACACCTCCTTCTCTATCACTTATATTATATTATTTTAGTGTTTCTACACTATTTTCATATAAATCCTTTAACCATACATAATAAACTAAGTATGTTTTTGGCTCAACAGTAGTAAACATTAAATTTAGGTGTGTACAAGAACCCAAAAATTCAAGTTTGACTTGAGCTTTAGATGATGTTAAAACTTGACTATGGAATTTTTTTCAAAGCTTCAAAAGCTTGAGTACTTGAAATTTTCAATTTTATCTCAAAATATTAAAGTTAATTTGGTCCAATTTTAAGCTATAATTTCATTCATACCATCTATCAAGAGTTTTATTTGTCTAATATGTATGTATGGATCTCATACAGATATATGGAAATATGGTTTCTTACTATTCAAAATAAACCTTGTTTTTGTTAAAAACTTTACTAGAACTCAAAAAATGCCAACTGGAAAACCCCTAATTTAATTGTTGTTTATTTGATCCATTTTATATGTCATTCATTAAAACTTAGATCTACTTTATCCAATTGTAATTACTGATTTAAAAGTGTGAAAAACAAAAGGTATAAATGAAGCTTTTTAAATTGTATAAGTAATTTATTATGTTGTACAATGTTTTTTTCCGTCCAATTTAATTTACTTTTGATTTTGAATTGAAGTTGTTTTGATTCAGTTCAATTGTGGATGTCATATTTGTCCAGGTAACTTATGTCTTGCCAGATTTACTCTAATTATGAATCTTGCCATAGTTTTTAAGTTCTTTGTACTTAATTTGTATATATAATTATGTACAGAATATGATAAGCCCAATGTAGTTGTTGATGGAGATTTCAAGGTCTTTTATAAACTTTTGTACTATGTTTTTTAATTTATTTCTGACTCATTTTTTTAAAATGTATATATGAAATGTAAATAATTTAATTATATTTAATAAAAGATGTTTGTTTAGTTATTTTACAGATATAATGTCTGAAATATATACATATATATGTTTTCACATCACATACTTGTCTGAAATAAATTACTTATCTTAACATGCAAAATTAAAAGTATTATGCTCATTTTTAATTTGATCATTTATCAATAATACTTACATTATAATTCACGTCCAATGTCCATTTCGTTTTTGTCCTTCGTGTTATTTATTCCTTTTACATCTTATCTAAGTGTCCTATTATTCTTTACCAATTTTATATTTCTCCCTTTAGCATTCTTTGGTTTCCTCTTTCAGAGGGGGATTGGGTGATAACGGTTGATTTCCTTCAAGAGGCAGCCATTACTTCTTTGTCCAGTGGCAGCATTGTCAAGTGTGAACTGTTATTTTCATTATAAAAGCCAAATTATTGTGTTTATTTCATTTATATGTTTCCATCTACCTTTCATTTACCTTCTTACAAATATAATACAATTACCAAATAAAGTGAAGAGAGGTTTTCCTTATAGAAATATGAAGTAATTGAATTGAAAGTTGTGATACCAACTTGATTTATCAAAATAAAATTACCGGTAAATGTTACTAACAATTCTGCAATAAAACATTTTCCAAGTAATATTAGTGCATAAAGTTACATAAATAATCAAAATATAATATTTTTAAAGCATAAAACAACTAACAAAAAATATTCAATTCGACTTTCAGAATATTTCATATATTATACTCCAGTTCAGCTAGAAATGAAAAAGTGATCTTCGCACACCCCTAAATCGTACCCTGGCAAGTGCTCTGGTTATTTAACTCACCTCAAATTCCAGGCTAGGCTCAAAAAAATATCAGTTGCCACTTCATAGCTCATTAAGAAAGTCAAACAAGCAAGAGAAACCAAAATACAATTAAAAGATGGAGCAGCAGCATCATCAAAACATCTTCTATGCCGCTCTTTACTGACCCTATATATGCCATGATTGTTTCCCACTTCACCATCTACAGACTGTACTTAGTACAGAATCTGATAAACATCTAGTCCATGGCAGCGCACTAAAAAGCGATGATTTAAACCAGGGATGGAAGAAATCCAGAATACCAACTAACCCACTTTCAACTTTGTGCATCGTTTTGAAAAATGCCTCTAGTAACAGTTTCAAGAACAATCATACCGTCAGGGTTTCCACTATTTTCATAAATCCCCTTATTTTTTGCAGGCTTTCCAGAAGGAATTTTTCATAAATCCCCTTATTTTTTGCAGGCTTTCCAGAAGGAATTTCTTTTTTTTTTTTCCTCAGGCAGATTGAAAGAAAGAAGACAATTTCATTCTTCATCAAATTGACTTATGTGAAGTCATATAAATAATGTTTAATACAGGAGGATTCAAGATTGATGGGGAAATACAACTTTTCACCTCACAACCCTTGTTTATAGGGTAATGACTAATAAGACACGTTGGAATCAATGTTTTTAATTCTTCAGTTTCCTTTTTCGTTTACCTAAATACCTTGTATTTTAGTTTCAGTTAAATATCCCAAGTTAATAAATATTCCAGTATTTTTACTAGATTTTTCCAAATTCACTGGGTTTTTTTCCTGGTTTTGGATGTGCGTTGAAACCCTGCCGGTTCAATTCAACATTTTAAAATTTCTTCCAGCCCCTCATGGAAAACCAGTTTCAAGATTTATAGTTTCAACTGGCCAAAAGATGATCAATCGTCATCAATCAATTAAAAAGAGTCCATAGAAACAGCATTTAGTAACATAAATATTTTATTTGAAAAGACAACTTTTTACATCGGTACATAGTACACTTTCCCACAAAGCAATATAAAATAGATTAAAGGGAAAAAATAATAGAAGCAAAATACATTTTGTGTAAAAATAAATTTGCATTTAAAAAGGATAGAAACTGACAATATATTATGTACATTATTTCTTGTGAAACAAAAGAATCAGGGAAAGAGGATCCAAATGCTGTCCAATATGGAAGCTACATTGTTTACCTCCATGCCACTACAAGCCCCTTTGATTTCAAGATTGGGAAGCGATAGCGTTCTTTATGATTATCTCTTTTCATGTCCACTTTGTCAAGTATTTTCCAATAGAGTTAAAAAAAAAGAGAGCTTATATTTAGTGATGGACAAAGTGTGTTTTAAATGAGTGATGATTAACTTTCTATCCAATGCCGAAATGAAAATAGTGAACATTCCTTGTTTTACCATTGATATATTGATATTACTCCTTGAAAATTTGTTAGGTTATATTTTGATCACATAATTATGAATTATCACTTATCTTAGAATAGTGGTAGGAGAGAGAGAGAAACCGTTTTTATTTGGTTAGGTATTTAGATGTTATAAGTTTATAGTTACTTTAAATATTTTATTTTACATTACCTACAATGAAAATAGATTGACATCACAACATGCATGAAAATATTAAAGAGTAGATCATTGTCTCACCATTACACTAGCATAAAGGATCAATTTAAATCATTTTTAAAATGTGTTCCCAAAATGAAATTACTATGCAAGACACAAAATATGCATGGGCTATTCAGAGATTACCTGTTGACCAAATAAAATTGTGATGTTAGAACACTGATTTAAATTAATTAAAATAAATACTTTATCTGGTAATCTAACAAGTTGGTAAACAGCTAAACCGTTATCAATTGTCCTGTTGTAGTTCTGATCAGTTAACACTTTCAAGGTATAGCTCACCAATCGTGGTTCTTCGCTCACCATCGACCACACCTACCCATTCTAAAGTGGTAAATAATCATATAAATTTGGTTATATGAAGTGTTCTTCTTTTATTAAAAAAGAGTTGTTTGAGGCTTGGTGCCACTGACAAAAAAATATGTTTGTCGTCTCTATTATGCCATAAAAAACAAAAAGAATCCTTTTTTTTAGTAAATTAAAAACAAAATTTTGTATTTTTTTTAACTCTACAAACTACACAAGTATATGTAATTATTTTTACATATTGCTTAAAGTTGTTATTTAAAGTAAATATATTCATAATTATTGAATGAAATTTTTACGAATCTCTTGAATAACAAGATTTGAGCATCCCATCCCTAGTATTTAGTTACTCGCAAACTGTGAGCCGAGAATGTTTTGGTCTTGTACTTTATAAGATAAACAACTCTCCAAAAGAATTTTGTTTGAATCTCAATGGGGTCAAAATTTAGCCATTAGATTGATAAATAACCAATTAGTGTAGTGGTGACTCATATCCCCCTATAAGCACAGTCACAATTGTTTTACAACCCCACTATGCCTGTGAAATCAAGAAAACTAACTAAAGTTTTAAGTATGTGAGCCACAAAACTAACAACTCAACATAAAATTGGCTTTCACTAGAATATTAAATGTCACTGATGATAAACACAAATCAGCAAAGCTATTTAAATTAAGACTATAAAAAATTAACTTAAAAATCCCACGATAGTAGAAAAATACCCATAAATAGTGAAAAGGTTATCAATAAAACCACCACTTGTTATTATCTTAGTTTTATTGAAAAACTTATTCTCCCTCTCCCTTAAAGATAATATATATTTCAAAATTTCTCTCTTGTTGAAAGAATTTGTTTTCAAATCTGCTCATTTCATAAGAGCATGGACAACTGCCTTGGCGTTAAGAGACTTCAAGTCGGTGTAAGTTTGTCCAGTGCCGACAAACACTATTGGCTGTCCTGTGATGTATGTCATAGATATAGCAGCGCCAACCTAAAACACAAGCAATACTATATAGGTCATACGTGTCAAATAACTTCAGGGAAAGCTTTTTCTATATCCCCCATATTAATGAGGGGTGTGTGAAACTTCGATTTGGCTCCGGAACAAATATCTGCTTCGAAAAAACCCTAGTTATAATTAAGAAGCTTAGCCAATAAAGATATTGACAGCTAAAATAATCACTTTATGTTCGATTATTGTCAATTGGAGCTTTTAAAAATAAATATTCATATGAAAAAAGACAGTAATTGAATGTAAAGTTGCAATAATAACTAGATTTATCAGAATAAAACAAAAATAGTGTGCAATAAAACGTTTTTCAAGTAGTTCTAGCTCATAAAGATATATAAATTACAGCACTATAATATTTTTAAAAGCATAAAACAACAACAGAAAATTGAACTTTGATTTGGCTTCAAGAATATTTCATACATTTATTTCAAGTGGACTTCGCAAACACCTTATGTTAACTGTTCCAAAACCCGAATTTAGTTGACATTAAAAGGGTCCTTTATTGATCATTTCAGATACCAAAACCTCGTTCGGATGAATAATTTTATTTTAACTTGAATATTTGCTGCACACTGACCTAAGCTTTTTGAGCGCTTACACCATACCTTGTCATCGATGGTGTCAAACTTGGTAAGCACAATTCCATCAATGAGATGTGGATTTACAGAGGATGAGTAATCTGCCATCGCTTGGTTGAACTTGACAAGCTGGTCAACAGCTTCATTACCAACCAACGCCTCGCCAACAAACAGCACCAAGTCTGGCTGATTAACTTTGATCAACTGAAATAAATATTAAATGTTAGTTGCGCTTTATTTATTGATTATAATAAAAAATAAGTATATATACATGTCAAAAGAAAAGAATCAAGGACATATACCATGTTACTTGTTGAGTATCACTACTCATTAGTTTTTTTTACATCCACATCTGTTTCCAGGCTATGGCCTGGGTCAGTTTTTTTATTCAAGCCATATATTTTCCCACTACCGGCTTGCTAGGCCTGTCATAGCTTCATATGCCTTATAATCTATCTTAAGACTAGGATAGGCACAACATCCAGTCTCCGGCCATTAATTTATCAATGTGAAAATTTAAATCCATAATTTCATCAATGATAAATTTTCAACCCAGCCAGGAATCGAACCCAAGACCCTTAGCTGAGTAGACAGACACGCTACCGACCGAGCAAAGGTGTCAGACTACTCATTAGTTATTTAATCAAAACCTCTTCCTAGTTTATCAGGAGGATATCTACACTAAATTATGTATAGTCCAATTTTCATAGGGAGAATCTGGCACTTAAGTTACTAGATCTACTTTCACATATTCATACGTCAAGTAACGTGTTCTTCCTAGCTGTCACTTTTGATAGATATTATCAATATCTATCAAATAATAATATAGTAAAATGTTATCAATGTTGTCAGCAAAAAAAAAAATTGTATATTTTTAAAAGGTTCTTCCTATGAAAATTGGACTGTACTACATCCCAATTAGGTAATCGCTGCTAAAAGGTCATCCATTAATCTCGTAACGCTGTTTGAGGCGGGGAGAGCTATAATGTTTGCATGATGTTACACGAGGGTAAGGGGGAAGGAGGTTCAAAGGAGGTAAGAAAACTTGTGTTAGGTGGTTTATGGATGACCCCAACCTGGATGGGTATTTAGTCTGATGGTTTTACCTTAGCAAGAGCCCTCATCAGTGGTTCGTTGTCCTGCATCCGACCAGCAGTATCGATAAGAACAACATCAATACGTTGATCCTTGGCAAAATTAATGGCTTCCATGGCAATGCCTGCAGCGTCTTTTCCTGCACATATGGACATTTTTTATTAAGAATCAAAACAATGCAAATCACCATAATCTTCTTCATGGACAGTTTCCGGCCATTGGTCTGGTCCGTTTTGAACGCAACCTCTCCCTACGTCCCCCTTCCTGCTCTACCATTGTCCAATGGACTTTGAAATTTAAGATGAACATAATAACTGAGCAAAAACTAGCCCATATTTCCTTCTTACTCGTTTGTCACTCTTATATTCTGATGATTAAACAACACACTGACGTTGAATAGTTTAAACCCTTTTAAACAATTTCAAGACGGTTTCATAAGCCTTCTAATACAGCTTTTAGCAGGGTTAATTGACTAGACTCAACAAAATCTCGCGGAGAAGAGTGTTCATTGCCAAAAGCATTCCTTGTTCCTTAGTAATTGTTGCCATGAATGAGGTATGAGATATAAGATTGTAACTGTACATTTCATTCACCCTGAAAGGTACCAGTCTAAACTTGACAGATTACACTATGACCCTATCTTATAACCTGCACCATAGTGGCAACGTACAAGGTAAGATTTCTACCAATCAGGGTAAAATGAGTCTACAAACACTAGAATTAAGTATATACTTACGGATAAAAACTCTCATTTCAAAGAAAATCAAATATTAAAGATTTATTTTATAATGCGCTTAATATGTAAACACGTACCATATCCCTTCTCGTAAAGCTGAACCATTTGTTGTCCGCCATGGCGCTCGAGCGGGTGCAAAGCGTTCAAGTGGCGAGTGTGTGTGCGCAGCTGTTCCACTGCACCTGCACGAAATGTGTCACATGCTGCAATCAGCACGCGGAGGTTGTTTTCAATCAACCAAAAACAAATCTGAAAACAAATTGAACTAATAAACACAAGGCAAGGTAAAAATTATCTGGTGTTGACAGAAGCCCTAGAAACTCAAAATGCTGAATTTTCTTTTATGAATAGTCCTCTTTCAGCTATTTAAGGCCTCTTAACAGAAAAAGAGTGCAAGAATCTTGTGCTTGGCACTAATAGGTAATGGTTTAATTATTAGTAGAATAAGTTTCCCAAAATGTAAAGCTCTTACCAAAGAATCAATTAGTCAATGAATTTAAAAAATATATAAATCCACATAGTGAAGATAAGCCTAATCACTTGCCGGAGTCTTTGGAGTGATCAAGACCAAAATACGAGTTCCGATAGAATGAAACCTAGGCTGGGGGATTGGGTGGTAAAAATCAATTTTCTTCAAGAGGCAGCCATTACCTCTTTGTCAACTGTGTTCTTTTTTACATCATAAAAGCCATATTATGTCTGTTCCTTTTATGTTTATATTCACCTTTCACCTACCTTCTTTCAAATATAATACAAGTGATAAGCAAGGTTTCTGAAGTAATGTAAATTAAAAACCCTAGGCCCATACAGTGCAACTATCAGAATTGTGTACGCTTGAACACAATAAGCTTCCATTCACGCCACACCAGTTAAGAGAAAGCCATAGTCAAGTGAACCTGTGTCTAACAATGGCGTCTAACAAGAGAAAGTGTGTTTCTTTAAGTGTTGTAGAGAAACTGAAACTTATTGAACAATTAGAGTCCGGTGTTTCTGTGGCAAATGTGTGTAAGGAATATGGCATCGCCAAACAAACAGTTTCAGGCATAAGAAAGAACAAGGATAAGTTGAAGATGTTTGCTGTGCAGTGTGATGTCAAAAAAACAGTTTCCTGTGGAAAACGATTGAAGTTGCTTAGTGACACAAACCTGGAAAAGGCTGTACATAAATAGTATGTGCAACAACGGTGTAGCGGGGTCGTAGTTCGTGGTGTGGAGCTTCAGGCGGTAGCTGAGAGACTTACCAGTCACATGAACATTGAATTTAAAGCAAGTGATGGCTGGCTGTATCGTTTCCTCAACCGGCATGGTATTGTTGACAAGAGAATGTTTGGTAAAGCGCTAAGTGCCGATAAAGCTAGTGTTGAACCATTTAGAACACAACTTGACACTCTAATTAAGGACGAAGGATTAACTCGTGCGCAACTATACAATGCTGACGAGACCGGGCTGTTTTGGCGCTCACTATCTGAAAACATGCAGGTTTACAAGCATGAGGGCACTGTACCTGGACAAAAGCTTAGCAAAGAGAGACTTTCGGACTTATTGTGTGCAAATGCAGATGGAAGCCATCGCCTTAAATCAGTTATGGTCGGCAAATCACGCCAGCCTCGTCTAATTAAGTCTATACTGGATGACCTGCCTGTGCATTATATTAACTCAAAAAATGCATGGTTCACACAAGTAATCACGCAAGAATGGTTTCAAAAACAGTTTGTTTCTGAAATGTGACGATTCCAAATTGAGATTCTGAAGATTGCCCCTAGTGACATCAAAGCAGTTTTACTTGTAGACAACGCTCCATCCCATCCAACTAAGAAGCTGTGTAACAGTGATGGAAACATTAAGTGCCTGGCATTGCCTCCCTATACCACCTCACTTATCCAACCAATGGATCAGGGCGTTATTTTGACATGCAAGAGATTGTATGGAAAGAAGTTTCTTGATGAAGTGATGGTGGTACTGGAGGAACCTCAGGACAAAGAAGAGGACATGCGAGGGCAGAGAACATTGCAGAACATCCGCAACTACAACATCAAGTCAGCAATTTTAAAATGGGCCTCTTCTTGGAATGAAGTAAAGACGTCCACGCTTGTTAACTGCTGGAATAAATTTATTTTTGACAAGAGATGTAGAGCATAATTTAGAGGGTTGTGAGGCCAGTGATTACCATCAGACATCGTTAGGTGGTGGTGAAACTGGGCCGACCGAAGACAACATTCGCGAGTGGTTAGATGGAGAAGATGGAGACCCTTGCTACCAGATCCAAACAGAGGAGGAGATCGCTCAGGATGTTCTGTCTCCTACCACCAAAGGCCAGAATACAGACAACAAGGAGGAATTACAGCCCTTGTCTAAGCCGAAGCTGTCAAGTGCTCATGAAGCTCTAGACATACTTATTGATGTCAAAGATTCGACTTCAGACTCTGAGCTACAGCCATTTTATAGAAACTTCTGGACTACACGTGAGATAATTGTTCGGAAGCAACATCAAAAATATTCACAGCTTCTTCAAACCTTTGTCTGCTGAGCAAAATATCATCACAGTGGCATATTAATCACCATCATGCTCCTATAATAGGCCTAGGCCTACCGAAAGAGGGTGTGAATCAGACTAAATAAAATATTGAGGGCAGTAAGTTAGTGTCAATTTTATTGTTCAGCACATACAGCACAGTATATATAGTTTGCCAGCAGTACTATAGGCCTATTATAATCTCAACCTACCCCATTCCAATACCTAACTTTGTTATTTGTTTATGTGTCTTATCTCATATGTATAGTTTACCTCATCACATTAAAGTATAAGTTTTCATTCTTTAGACACAACTTTATTTACTCTTGATAAGATGGACTTTTCATAGCTCGGACAGAGCCTCGCCCCCTTTAGTACGAATTATTGAGCGTTGACTGTATAAGGTAGTTATAAAATAAAAGCGACTAAAGTTTCGGGTCTCCCTCTTCTTAACAGAAGATAAGGTTAATTAATAATTTAAATTTAATAAATTTATAATATTTTAAATGAAAATTAATTACAAACATGCCTGATTAGTAACATTTTTATATTTTTCCCAAAATAATCTTAGGAAATATTTTTTATCGCTCAAGTTTCAAGAACAACTAGTTTGCCTGATTTTTTCCTCAAAGAGTGGGATTACGCACAACCCTAGTTTACATCCCTCTTTTAGGTGCCTTCTTCTATACACAACAAAACGTACTATAATGTATGTTAGTTGGTGAATGTATGGACATTATTATAACAGAATTACTGATTAAAAAAAGTGTTAACGGTCTCTTGAAAAAAAAGGTCGTGAGCTAGATTTGCAAAAAAATCACGAAGTGTCTGAACTGTCCCTAAGTTTTACTACAAACCTGAAATTTGGACAAGTATGAAAGTTTACTTCAGCGATTATTTTTTCTTGAGTAAGACAATCATAAATTGTGATATTTCATGTATTTTAACTTTTTATAATATATGTACATTAGTTATGATTCTCATAGGTGTGTATACTTTTTTTCATACTAACAAAAGGAGTTTGGGCGGTAAAGGTATTGAAATGGTGTTTTTCCCAAACCTTAGCAAGATTGGTGGACTTCCCCACACCGTTCACGCCACAGAAGGACATGACATAAGGCCGGCTCTGTTTGCGAGCTTCCATCGCATCGCGGAGAATGTCGACACGCCTCCTCGGGGACAGAATCTGGACAAGAGCGTCAGTTAGAGTTGTTTTCACAGTTGACGCGACGCTGTCAAAAGTCCCAAGAACCTGCCATAAAAAAGAAAATAATGATAACTGAGTGCAAACTGCGTAACTCTGATCTTAAAGGTTTAAACTGTATTTTTTTATCAGATTATTGCGAAATATTTTTGGGATTAATCTCAAGTTTGGCAGAGACAAAATATATTTTGTTTAGGGTATGGTAAAATTATATTTATAAAAATTATTTTAGTATTTTTATAGTCTGTCATGTTGCTAAGTGTAGCCAAACATTTTCTTTTTAGATCCAAACTTGCGTTATTTTTTTAATTTATTTTTTAGTATGAATAATCCTAACTTGAAAATTATAGGTCAAAGAAGAATCAAAAATAAAAACTGAAGGTGTGTTTGTGTCCAAAGTTTGATAAAGAACTTTAAACTAGTTTTAAAAAAATGGTTATAAAACGGCACACACACTGAAAGGCAAAAAGAATAAGTTATTTTTATTAGGATATGTAAAAGTCTAAAATGACAACTTTGTAAACACATATTTTTTAAGTAGTTACATCTTTAATTGTATAAATTGCTAAAATATAACTTTTATTCCTGTGAGAATTTAACAACCCTTGAGGTAGTTTAATGGGTGTCTACCTTGCCCTCCAGTTTAGCAGCGACTGATTCACAAAGCTTATGAGCAATATCCGAAGCCACATTCTTTGTGATGAGATGCTCTTTCAGCCGCTCCAGGACCGGAAACATATCTTCCTGAGTCAAGTTCTTGCTACCTACTAGGCCCCTGAAACAAGAGTCCTAAGTTAACAATATTCCAGAGTTGCTGGTCATCACGGCCAGTCTGTTACTAACGATGATTCATGTAGCAACTTAAAGCCACAACTATATTTACTTAAGAGTAAAAATTATAGTCAACCACATGACCCCCATACCATGTTTTATAGCCTCGGAATGAGACGTATATTGCCTGCAAGAGCACCCAACTGTAGGAATGATTGAAACTAAAAATATCAAGTATAATTAACTCTTGCACATAAGGATATCACTATTTTTACTGCAGTTAACAAAGTCATGTCTGTGACAAACTACAGTTCAAATTTCATATGAAGATCCTTTTAGAAAATACAATATTTTTGTGGCCAAAATTGATAACGTTTTACTACTTGACAAGTGTTATGTACTATCAAATGTGACAGCTACCGATCTGACTTATGAATACATGAGAGTAAATCTCATTTCTAGTTGTCTGATAAGGCCCTTGCTATGAAAATTGGACTGTAGATATGAAACTCCCTGTGACGTTACAGTTGCACCTACATACAAAGAAAAACAGGATAATATAACCAATGAAAACCTCCTGGTTGTGTACGCACTTAAATATGGAGAAGACACTTCGACCCTTGCCAGCGGTAGCGTTGCTTTTTTGTTTCTGGGCAACAGTTATTTCTTCCTCTTCCTCCTCCTCTTCCTCAGAATCACTCTCCACCTCCAAATCCTTGATGCCGCCAATCATGCGTCCGACCATCTGACACACAGAACATCTTATGATTCTCCTGGTCATGTCAATAGCATGTAGCACAATGGTGGATGAGAAATGGAAGGGTGAGAGGATAGTTAAAGAGCATGTAGCACAATGGTGGATGAGAAATGGAAGGGTGAGAGGATAGTTAAAGAGCATGTAGCACAATGGTGGATGAGAAATGGAAGGGTGAGAGGATAGTTAAAGAGCACGTAGCACAATGGTGGATGAGAAATGAAAGGGTGAGAGGATAGTTAAAGAGCACGTAGCACAATGGTGGATGAGAAATGAAAGGGTGAGAGGATAGTTAAAGAGCACGTAGCACAAAGGTGGATGACTGTTATCCAAGGAATTATGGTAATCCTAGTACCCAGATATTTTACATTTCACTTACAAGAGTTGGGAAAAGGTGTCTAGAGGTGAGAGTGATCTGATATTCCTGTGTCCTCCACAGAACATGTTGACAGCCATGTGACATTAGGCAGTAACCGGGTGTGATGGGACAATCTAGTACTTTTCAATAGGGGTGTGCAAAGCTTCGGCTTGGCTTTCAAAGCAAATATCAGCTTGGACAATTACAAAGCTTCACCAATAAAGATAGTAGCAGCAAAAATACTAAATTCACTGTCAATTATTGTCATTCTGAGCTGTTATATACATTACAAATCAATATTAATATGAACAAAAATTGAAGTAATTATGGGTTGTGATAGTAGCTTGATTTATCAAATTAAAACAAAATACTATAAAAAGTTCTGCAATAAAACATTTTTTCAAGCATAAACACAACTAAAACACTAATTGAAATTTTGGTTTGTCTTTGAGAATATTTTATATATTCGAGTTTGATTCAAATTGAAAAAGTAGAAGTAGCACACACCTATTTTGCAATATTATAACTATTAATATTAAAACTATACTGGCTTTCTCCACCCCTCAAGTTCTAGTTAATTTTAATAACCAATCAAACCATTTTTTTTACTTAGTAATAATGTCAAGGGGCTACATATATATAAATCAAGAAATATTTTCAAACTAACTGCATAGTCTAAAATGTTGGATTGTCAATTTATTTCAAAATTGTGGCCCTTACATTGAATAGATAGGGAAATTTAACTAATAATATTAAATTACAGAATGGACTTTAAATAAATAAATGGTCAAACAAGATCATAATGATCACCAGATAAAAAAATGAAATTTTGATATTATAACTAGTTATGGGTTGAATACACTACTTAACAAATAAGAATCTTTAATCTACCTTTGAATCTTACTTTTGGGCAAAATTATGAGGAAATAGAAATTTATAATAGAATAGTAGCAAATATAAATAGTAACCAGATGTTAATTTTTTTTTGCTAAAATGCATTCATTACAACATCCATACATTCAGTTAAGTGTTAAATTAATAGTCTGGGGTTCGCCACTCAACCACTATAGCACAATCTAAAATACAAGAGAACTGGAAGTTATATATTTCAATTGTTTTAATAACAGAGAACTGGGAGTTATATATTTCAATTGTTTTAATAACAGAGGGGGGGGGGGGG
>CABFWB010001445.1:126451-159732 GCA_902151455.1 Timema bartmani
GAGAAGAAAGACTGTTACAGTATGTACCCTTTGAACTCCGAAAGGAAGTCAAATTACCTTGCTTGTTTCCACTATGGTGTAACTTACAAGAGAGGACCATAGGGTAGTACGTCAAGGGAAGACTGCGACCTTTTAAGGTAAACAAAGTGTTCAAAATTACAAACCCCCCCTTACATCTCTAAGAGAAATGTTACCATTCCCAATCAAGACTGACCGTGGTGTCGGGTTGAATATTATCCTCATGATCAACACCATCTGCAGGCTTGTCTCGTGTGCGCTCCAAGTTAACCAGGTCCTTGTTGTTGCCCCCTAGGTCCCACACTCGAGGTTTCTTACCTTCCTTAGCAGGCTTAGGACTCTTCCTGTCACAAACACGTCAGTGGATATAAACAATGCTAATTAAGAAATACTTGATACAACAATTTATATTTACAAGTCTGCCCATTCTTTATCACTTATAATTTGGTTCTATAATGTTTTCGTAATATAATTAATGCAAACACAGTACTAGGAAGAAGGTAAAGAACAAGTGGATAGAAACATGTAAATGGGAACAAACGCAATATTGTATAAAGCACTAAAAAACACAACAACAGATTCTTAATTCTTAATGATGTTGTGAGAAATAGTCAAATGATAGTTAAAGCAAAATTTAATCAAAGTTTACTGAGTTTAGTGTATTGTTAAACAAGTAGTAAAAAAAACATAAAAATAACATTTGAAAATTATAAGAACATTAGGTTCCAATAATATTCAAATGTTTTTTGTCACGTGTTTTTTTTTTACTACTTGTATTAACAATATATCAAATTCAAAGGAAAAATGGCTGAATCTTTATGCACTCACTGTTTTTCAGCTTTCCCTTTAGGACTCTTTCCTCCTAATTTCTGAGCAAGTCGCAAACGATTCTGCATAAGTGTCTCTTCGTCGAGTTTACCGTTTACTGCAGACAGTTCAGGTGCAAGAGATTTTGGTGGCTCTACAATTTTAGCTGGAAAATATTAAAACATGCCACAATGAAGAAAAATATTGCCAGCAAGAGTCTTTAAATTTTCTTTTATTTGTTATTCAACAATATAAGTGTCCATGCTAGTGTGACTTTACCCTGATAAAAGTTATTTTTCATTGGAAGATTTCGGGAACTTAACAGGGGCAGCTTGTTCTAAGGGGTTCATAGTTCTATGCCCTTCTGTATAACTATATTTTTTTACACAGGCTTGACTATAGCTTGCATATGTATGCAGAACAAAGGGTTATGCTTAAGTAATAAATTAGTTTCAGAACGCATTTAAATAATATAGTATGGTTCAAAATATTACAGTTGTTTTGTCTAAAATGCATCCATAAATTAATAAGGAAAAGTCCTGTTTAGATTTGTCATGTTTTTTTTTGTTTTTTGTTTTTCTGCGGTCTTCCTATTTGAAAGCAAACCCCCCAGAAACCCTGAGGAGATGGTAGGCTGGCGCAGTGTTGTCAATTTTTCTGAGTATATTCTATTCTGTTTGAATAACATGAAATATGTTAACTTTTGACAATATAAAAGTTTTGTACTAGTAACAATGTTACAATTCACTGCTAACATGACAACGACTAGTTCGTTTACAGAATGCTTAACTTCCAGGACCAATACTTAAAAATAAAAAAGAGAGCATTTTATATATTTATTTAACCTATGTGTAGAGTGATTTATTTTTTTACAAAATATATTATTTAATGGTTACAGTAGTTAAAAAAGTATCCAACATATATATATTTTTTAAATATTGTTTACTAAGGTTCATAAATGATATAAAAATTGGTTGGCATGTATCATTGGTAAGATATTTAGTTTGGTAAATTCAAATCATATTTTAAATGGAGCACGTGGTCTGACAAAACAATATTATTGTTATTATTATTTTACTTACTATTAATGATTCCATCTCCATTGATAAAACCCACACCTTTCTTCTTAGATTTACCTGAAATAATTAAGAAGCACGAGGACATTATATTATATATATTACTTGCCAACTTATTAATTCGTTTAAAAATGAGATGGCCCAATGGCTAAATAATTTTATAAAAATGAAAATTGATAAAACTAAAGAAAAAGGGAAAATAAACTAAGAATAAATTTGATGAAGAAAGCCCACCTAGGGAAAGAGGAAAAATGTGGGAAGAATCCAATGCACAAAGGTGACATCTTCCTTTCTTCTGTCTTCTGTAGTAGAAGTAGTCACGATAAAGGCAACAATGCCGAAATATTATTCTATTTGTGTTTAAATGTGTGTGTGACTATTTCTACTATAGAAGACAGAAGAAAGAAAGATGTCGCCTTTGTGCATTGGATTCTTCACACATTTTTCCTAGGGGAGGCTTTCTTCATCAAATTTAGTCTTATTAGTTTAAATTTAATCAATAACATGGTCAAGAGCATGCACAAATTAATTTAAAAAATAAGATAGGTACCGGTACTAAAATACGACTTAAAAAGTGTGTACCTTATAGGTCTACACTTCTGGTCTAGTGGTCAGAGTTCCTGGCTACAGATACAGAGGTCGCGGGTTCGATCCCCGGCACTTCCAATTTTTTTCTGTGAAGCAGTGGGTCTTAAACGAGGTCAACTCAACCTTGTAAGGCCGAATGAGGAGCTACTTGAATGAAAATATAGTGACTCTGGTCTAGGAAACTGAGATTAACAGCTGGAGAGTTTATTGTGCTGACATTACACCCTCTAGCTGCAGAAGTTGGGGCTATCTTTGCCAACAGATGATGGCCGCTCAGTTGGTATGACTCGAATGCAGGCTGATGCCATGGAGGTTTTTATATAGGCTAGGTCTACATGTCATCGATTGAGACTGTTCTTGATCTTGAACAAAGCACTAAGATTCAGATCTCCGCGGTTGTGATCCTGGATTAAGAATGTAACCATTAAGAATTACTTTTCAATAAAAAAAACTCCACAGGGTCAGTCTAATAGCGAGCTATACCGATTAAGGGGCTGCTCCAAGTTGACAAAGATAATGCCAACATTCACAGATAGAGGGTGTCATGTGGTCAGCACAAGCCCTCCGGCCATTAATCCCAGTTTTCTAGACCAGAGCCGTTATTTATTCAAATAGCTCATTTGCCCTTACGAGGCTGAGTTTAACCCCATCCCGACTTACTGCTGCACAGAAAAATCTGGAAGCGCCGGGGATTAAACCTAGAACCTCTGGTTCCGTAGCCAGGAACTGACCCCTGGACCACAGAGGCAGTCATGACTTTGCAATGAGCTTAAATTAAATTGGATAGTAATTATTCATGGAAACACTAAAAATAAGCCCATATTAATTTTAATGGAAATTAGTTTTGGAACTGAGAAAGGAACTCACTTCTCATGAACTACAGCAGGCTATAAACTTTTACAAAATTAGCCTATCTTTAAAAAAAAGTATAAATGGCACTAAATCAGAACATAGCCTACAAAAAGGTTCAATTTTTACCAGTATTTTTATTCTCTTTTTCATCATTTTTTCTTTCAATCATGGACGCAACCGTTTTCTTTGACTTTAACGAGTCCTCAAAAGTTCTCATTTGTTTAGGAATTTTTGCTTGTTTTTTCCCCCACTGTTCAGCTGCGGCCAATACAGATTGAAATCCACTTGTAAATTCATAGTCCTGACACACAAATAAAACAATAAGGTTTAACAAAATATGCACAAAGTTGTATCAATAAATCCAATACACAACTATTTAAAAGTAGGCTATAGCTGGGATTTTCCGGCAATCAATTGTAATGTCAGTCACAAATTGAAAGCTAGATTCTGTGCTTAACACTTGATTTTCTTTCAAATGGGCATTTGGAGCACCTTTTAGAAAATACAAGCATATCTTTAACAGTCAACATTGATAAACTTTCATTATATTTATAGCTTTATTTTAAAACTAACAATGTTGATAGCTTATCATCTATCAAAAGTGACAACTGCAGATAACATGAGGTTGCACTTTAATAAGTAAAATTAGATTTAGGAGCAACTTTTTAAAGCTGTAAGATAAGTTTGTTTGCAAGAAAATTGGGTTGTAGCTTAGTTTGAAGTATTTGTGCATAATGCTTTACTAGTAGATAAGAATTGTGGGTCTGAAGTAGAAGGGTGGTTCAAAATATGTCGCTTACTTGATAATTCTTTTTTCCCCCTTTATACCTTAAACATGACTATACAAGTCCGTTTTGCCAAAATACTAATTATTTTATTCAAATAACACACAAAATAATTACCTGAAAATACCTTCCTTGCTGCAGATCTGTCTTGTATTTGTCTCGAAATTCCAAATGAACATCATTCAAGAACTTGTCAACATAAGAGAGCTGTAATATCCTCTGATAAGCAACCACAAATACAAGTTCAAACTCATTATCAAGCTTGTATTGCAATGTCAGAGCATCATGGTCATAGCTGTTATTTCCTGTCCTTTCCTAAGACAAACATATTGTCACAATTACAAGCTTTAAAATCAAGAAATAGATTAAATAGACTAAGAGAAAGATTAATTCTTAAAAATATTATTTAGAAATATAGTATACCTTAGTTAAATAACAAATAAAATCACTCATAGTAAAATTAAATATAAGGTAAAATTAATTAACCTCTAAAATAGCCAATCATGAAACTGCAAGGTATCTTACCTGTAGTATGACACTACGAATCAAAGCATTTACTGAAGGAGTAAATATCTGACTGGTACTTTGGAAACACCATAAAACTATACCACCCTTACTAAATATACTAAATAAATCTAGCATTTTTATAGACCAAAGATTTTAACACGATATTCTAGATAATAATAATAACAGCTGCTCACAACGTAAATCACAGATCACTTGTCATATCATTTGTCGACTGTCGAGTTTAAGACTTTAGGTACTATAAATCGATTATTGTATTAAGATCGACCTAAGAACGATGATCAATCATTTGATTAGCACTATCGACTTTTAAGAATCGAACCACTAAATGATAATTTGATAAAATAATCAAATTGTTCAGTGAAGCCTACTCACATTCTCATATACTGGAGAGCAAGAATACATCAATGGATGAAAAAATAAATAATAAATTTTAATGGCTTTTAGATAATGAGGAAACAAATCAACTGTTGGTTTCATTGTATTTGTGAGAAAAACTGTAAATGGGATGTGGAAATTAAGTAAAGTATTTGTTTGAAAAAACACTTAAATCAAAGGAAATACAACTTAATGTTACAAAATAACTGTCCAAACTCCAAATACTAATGATTTTTTAATATATTTATTTTATGTAGTTGCCAACCATGTTTTTAATGTACTACTAAGACAAAAGTTTATTCTCTAAGTTAATTTATTACCTTGTCCATTAGTGTTCAAATATCAAATTATTTAATAAAGAATTTAAAGTTCAATTAATATGATAAAATAAATAGTAAATAGTGAATAGGAACTTTACCCAATTCATGGTAAAAAGTAAAACGGTTTATAATGTAACGTAGTGTTTAAAGTCTTAAATCTTGAAAATTCCATCAACAGATATGTGTCGGTTATTATAAAGAAGTCTTTAAATTTATATCAACTTTGAAAAGACCCTCTAAGAATATTTGTTTTATCTTTCATTTAAATTTGAAATAGGGGGTAAGGTAATAAAACTTGTTAGAAGAGCGTTAACTCAGTGCAGGTAAAAAGAGAGAGAAGCATACAAACATATTCTAATATATATGGTATCTTAGCATAATATTTACATCACAAGAGTAGAATAAACAAATAGTTTAATTAATCTAATAGTTCATCAGCAATCATATCAAACACATTTGTATATTCTGCGTGTTTAAATGGTAACCAACCCAATTGCAATTTTGTATTAATTATTATATCTTTGACTCTGATATTACTTATGCTAGCCGGATTTTTTTTATCTAGAGAAATAGATAGCGGGGCTAGTAAACTAAATGAGCTGAAGCAAAGCGCAAACCATTTCGGGTGTTAGAAACAGAGCTAGAGCTGACATTGGAAAATATTATTTTGAGTTGCTTAGAGACTTTTGAAAACAAGATTAAGTTTTTTACTGTTAAAATGATAGATTGTATTACATTTGAATATTTGAGAATAAATAGTGTTTAATGCTCTCTGCATTGTGATTTTCTTGTATTCAAATAAATTGTATTAATTTTTCCGTATCAATTTGTTCATAACATCGGGTATGGTGGTGGCTGTGAGCATGGTGCGGAAGTAAGTTCTCACGCATTTTGCGTCTTCAGACAACTTGTACACTCGCATTTTTTTTTATATAGTAATGGACGTGGGATACGCAGTGAAAGAAGTATTATTGTTAGTGTTATTATTGGATGAAAATGAAGAAAGGCAAAGGTAAATCTGCACTTGCTTTTTATTACATGTAGTCCTCTTTGCTAGGTTGTTGAGAGTGAAGAAAAAAGTGGGTACATTATAATATGAACATTGTTGGAGAAGCAATGGAGAATTTCACACACTATTGCAGAAACTTAGAGATTATGAAGAATGAATTAATGTTTGTTTTTCAACTACCGTACACGAGATTAGGTGGGCAAATACTGCATGCAGCGTTCGTCCACAAGGCAGAAGAATGGGTACTGTAGAACGAAATACGTGTGCACGATAGTCGGATAGCCGTCTGTGTGCACACTTCCCTGTACCCATATACATCACTTAGTCACCACTTCCCACTTAAGCCGATTAGCTTCACTTCTCTGGACATTTACTCCTACAAATTATTACTTGTGATAGCTAACTATATTTTTACATTATTTTGTTATAGAAGTTTAGCCAAGTTTGTTTCTTATATAGCAAGATAGTTCTAAGAATAAATTGGGATTAAATGATCATGGTAATTGAATAAATAAATTAATATATCTTTCTATAAGTTTCTTATGGCCATGAAATCTAATTTTCAGGTAACTAACAATAGCCTTCTTTCAAGTTTAAATTGTACTATTAGTTAAACTTTAACTCCAAAGATGTCAGTGATAAGAGAGACAAAATAATTCTAATGACACCTTTCGATTGTCATACGTACTGATGATTTATTAGTTGACAATTTAACTTAATTTACAGAATTATTCTTAAAAATATTAACTGAACTAGAAATAATAATTCAATTTATATTATTATTTTTACATTGTGTGTTTAGCTATACACATCTTCTTCCTCTGGTGTTTGTTGAAAATATATTGTATGACCAGATTTTGCGCGAATATTTACTAAACATCTTTATTCTTTTATAGAAGTCGGCCATTACATGGTGCTCACATGACCCTGTTGTTTGGCCCCGTGATCAAGTCTGAAATCTTCCTGGCAAATTCAAAATTTCCATTAAGTGCTTTCCTATGGATATGTTGGATCATTCGTTGGAAAGCAGGTATGTTTCTTTATATAAAGTCCCGTAATGATGTTAACTTTGAAGTAGCGGTGTTGTCATAAGTTTTAATGTCTCTATGTAAGGTCATACTATACCTAATGATAATTTGCTACAGCACAGTAACTTATTACATGTATTTGTAAATATTTTGCTCACTGGTCAAGTTTCATAGTACAATTTAACAATGTATAAAATTTTCTATTTCAATTGAAATGCGCAATTTCATCTTTCGAGAGCTTTCATTTGTGTTTAATTATTTTCTTGGTTAACACATAAAATTTTAGGACGTCTTTGAAATCACAATTTTTATTCAATTTTATGAAAATAGTATACAGGCCTAGTTCAATTTCCATCCACCCAAAGGATAACACTATGTTTTATCAATCCCATTATATTATATTAATGGGCCTAGGTCTAGAGCCGGCTGCATAAAAATATGTTAATGTCTTAAACACCTTTCAAACGGTTTTCCTTTTTTTAGTTTGCTGATAGTGATTGCTGTAGAAAGAGTCATGTCTAAATGTCAATAGTAATACATTGTTTTTGTATTTAGTCTACCGTACTGTAAAAAATGGAAGACTCGGGAAAACTAACTTAATGCTGGAGCATATTTGACTGTCACATGATTTTTCTATTATAAACAATTACTGTAATTAGGGTCTAATTAATAGGCCCAACTATTGGCTTACATACGTCTGTCTCTGATTTGGTACCACATTGCCCTTTGAACTAACACTCCCAAAGCATGGAGAGCTCATATGTACTTAGCTAGGATAATCATTAACTTATTTTATTCTTAGGACTTAACGGTAAGTGATGAAAATGGGTCAAGATAAGTAGATAATAAGTAATACAGTACTGTCATTTGTTCAACGACTTGCATTGCTGGGAATAAAGGCTAAGGTGTTAACCTTGTTTAGTCCAGTTTGTCAATGACAAGGAGGCAGAAATTCGAATCACACCTGGGTGTAATAAGAAGGACTTTTCCTAAATGATTCTCTACACAAATACAAACTCTACTTCTCTCATATCTATCCTTACTTACTTAGGTACTATATGACAAGAACTCAAAATCTCATTGATGTATTTACAAAACTACACCACCTATCCCTATCTTGAGCTAGTTCAATCCAGTCCACCTCATTACACCCTATCCATATCTTGCGCTAGTTTTATCCAGTCCACCTTATTACACCATATCCCTATCTGGAGCTAGTTCTATCCAGTCCACCTCATTACATCCTATCTCTATCTTGCGCTAGTTTTATCTAGTCCACCTTATTACACCATATCCATATCTTGCGCTAGTTTTATCCAGTCCACCTTATTACACCATATCCCTATCTTGAGCTAGTTCTATCCAGTCCACCTTATTACACCATATCCCTATCTTGAGCTAGTTCTATCCAGTCCACTTTATTACACCCTATCCCTATCTAGAGCTAGTTCTATCCAGTCCACCTTATTACACCATATCCCTATCTTGAGCTAGTTCTATCCATTCCACCTCATTACATCCTATCCCTATCTAGAGCTAGCTCTATCCAGTCCACCTTATTACACCATATACCTATCTTGAGCTAGTTCTATCCAATCCACTTTATTACACCATATCCTTATCTTGAGCTAGTTCTATCCAGTCCACCTTATTACACCATATACCTATTTTGTGCTAGTTCTATCCAGTCCACCTTATTACACCATATCCCTATATTGAGCTAGTTCTATCCAGCCCACCTTATTACACCATATTCCTATCTTGTCCAGTCCACCTCATTACTCCGCTATCTCTTTCAGGTCCATTCCAATGTTATCTTCTCATCTGCGTCTAGATCTTCCCATTGGGTTTGCCACTCAATACCCTGATCACGGTTCTATATTCTTCCATTCATGCTGGATGACCTGCCCACCATAATCTGTGAAATTTGATTAACTTAACAATGTCTTATAATGAGTACAGGGTATATAATTCATCATTACTTACTTACTTACCTCACTTTCCAGTATCCTCATCCCTCTATGGACCAAATATCTTCCTAAAGCTATGTACACATTGGACGATTATCGGCCGACACGAGTCGCTTGACAAATTTCTCGATCAAGTCAGGCCGCCGACTTTTCCGATACAAAAGTCTCCACCGATTGGGTCTGTCCATATAGAGCAGCAACATTCACTGCCGACACCTACTTAAGTTCTTCTAGTGATTGCAATTGTGATGGATCCCTATAACCACTGCTGGCATCGCAGCTGCTTTTATTGAAATTAAAAAAAAAACGTGCAATTGCTCGCACTGCATCCCCTTTTTTGTTCCTGTCGCGATATTCTTTGGAATTAACTTGCCACAGATTAGCGGCTGTATGGAGCAGTTCTATTAAACGTAGAGGATTTTATTGCGTCCACATTATTATATGAAAAAAAATCAAAACGTACGTGGCAATTGGTTATTTTATAGCATGTACAAGTTCTTAAATTATCATTATTTTTAATTCAATTTATTACCTGGCCGGAATCAGGTTGTAACCCTCAAAATAGCAAAAAATGATTTTTATATGATTATAATTACAGCAGATAGCTATTTAAATATAAATATTTTATATTTTTACATAAATATACTATATTTGTGTATAAATATTTGTATATGTTAAAATATATTTAAATATAAATACTGTATTTATAATATATACAAATATACTAACCAAAATATTGAGATCAGGGTGTTGACTGCTCGCTTGCACATAGACTCAAACAAAAGTCGGCCGACTGACATCGCTGCGTACACATTGAGAATGTTTTCCATTTCAGATGGAAGACTCGACGACAGCAACATTCTTTTGATAATTCGCCGCTTGGCAGTCGGCCGATTCTGGCTTCGCCAACTCGACGACAAATATCGTCGAAAAACATCGTCCAGCGACTCGTATCGGCCGATAATCGTTCAATGTATACATAGCTTAAGCAGTACCTTGTTTTCGAACATCCTAAATTTATTTTCATCATGTAAGGATATCCTGTTGGACGGGGCACAACAAAATGTACCGGTACAGTCTTGTGAGTTTTTTTAATATCGCCTCGAACCCGAGACGATAAGTTTTGGCAGAGACACCACTTACTGAGCTACTGGTAAGGTGTTGAACCTTTAACTAAATTTTGTGACAGTTCTTTGTTGAAAGTTTTAGCCCCTTCTGTGTTCATACATTTTAGCCTAAATAACTTCAATATACCTTATTTTATAATTTTACTTTAACTGTTTTATTTATTTGTGATATCTTGATTTTTGTTTCATCTTTGGAAGATGTTAACTTTTATAAAATTCGATTTAGTGATTGCATGGTCTAAGGCATCACTCTCGCAATAGACTGGATTGCCAATGACTAGGTGGAAGTTCGAATTCAGGTTGGGTATACTGAGGGTCTTTTCCAAAATGGCTTTCCCCTTTCCTTCCACAAAGAATGCAGGTACACCTCATCAAAATTCACCCTTCCTCATCATTACAGTAACACATTAATAATTTAATACGTTTAGCCTGAGCGGGTGGTAAGCCACGGGGCAAAAAGAGCTTGCGTGAATCTTTCAACAACACAGTTCATTCATTGTAAGAGAAACAAATTTGTGTTTTCAAGCATTCCCACAAAGCGTGACCGAATGCAATAAACTGCACTAAGTAAATAATGTGAAATCATTTTTTAATCTCTTCCATTCACATTTCTTAATCCAAAGCCTTTTGATTATTTAGTTTTTTATTTTGTAAGAGTTAGCCTAACTGGATCGGACACATCCTTAGGAGGTTCCGTCTTCTTCAAGACGTCATAGAAGGAAAGATTGGGGGAAATATGAGGTTAGTAAGGAGGATCCAAATATTGGATGACTTTAAGGAAAGAAAAAATTATTGGAGTTCAAGGAGGAGGCGAAGGACAGGGCTGTCTAAGTTCACTGACAAAAGGACTGGACCTGTCGTAAGACAGAACACCTAATAAGAATTATCTGGGTTCGTCGGTCTCTTGTAGTTGATCTAGGGCCCAATTTCCGAAGAATGTTGTATCGCTAAGTGGTTGTTTCTCACCAGCCAGGACCCAGATGGGGAGGGAAGTAATAGCTCTGTTCTGGGGGACAACAAAGAACTCATCTCGACACAAAGCCTCACCATCGTGGAGGAGGACGGATCCATGGGTTCCGGGGAGGAGCAGTCTGTGGTTGAGCTGGCTCACCAACAAGCACTACTGGACGGAGATGACGACGTGCAATACCAGTTTCGCTCTGGGGATGGGGGTGAGTTCGCTCCTTGCATCTCACCGATTTTACTTCATAATTACGGTAGGTTTATTTGAAGAACTTTTAGTAGACCTATAGACGATGTAATTTAAATAAGGTTGTGTGATTCACATTTTAAATGTGAAGCAAAGTCAAAACAAAACGTTTAAAGATGTAAATCTGAAGTCAACGATAAGTTTTGGTTGTTGTCACATAACACTACTTTTATTTTTTGAATTATCCATAAAGTACATCTTGGTAAAAAGAAGGGCTTAGAGGAAAAATACAAAACAAGCATCATATTATTTTATGCTGACCTATCTGAATTTATCACTGCTCATATATTAAAGATGTCATTCAATCAGCGGTCGGTGTTATGTGAAGTAACTGTTCTAAAAAGACCATTATGTGGAAATATATAGGGCCTATACAAAATTTAGTGAGATATTTCTAATTTATCCATAGTACATACCTCCAATAAAGTTTACTTTTTTTTTAACCGTAAAAACTATACATCAAAAGTAAAACACATTAAATAAATTCATATTTCTTTAAAAAAATATTTTTTTTAAGATAAATTGTGTTGATTTTTATGCGTTGTTGAAGTGTTTAATGGCCCATAGCCAAACTTAAATGCTTCTACGACTATCTGAAATAATTTAAAAAAACAAAACATTATTCATAATAAACTAACCCTGAACTGTTAAAATCGGTAACAAACTTTATTGGCATCCTATAGCAAAGTTTTCTTCTTCAACATTCTAAAGCTTGACACATCCCTTAGTAATCTACAGTGCTTAGCACTGTAATAATTATATATATATATGTATATATATATATATATATATGTGTGTGTGTGTGTGTGCACACGCACACACACACACACTTCAGTGGCTGCATGATCTAAGGCGCTACTTTCGCAGTAGACTAGACTGCCAATGATAGGGAGATTGAGGTTTGAAATTTTGTTTAAGTATACTGAGATTTGCTTTCAAAATGGTTTTCCACTCTCCTTTAATGCAAATGCGAGTACACTTCCTCTAAATATAACCTTCTCAATCCCTAAAACCATTAGCCTAATTGGTACCTGAGCGCATATCCTGAAAGAGTTGTGAGACACAGCGCTAAAAAAACCCATCTCGTCACTTTCAAGAGCATTGAAACACTGATAGCCCACTTCTGTGGATCCCTGGTTACATTCTGGTCCACGAATTTCAAATTGCGATTGTCTTACTACCTGTTTGGGTTATACACCCATGTACTAATAATTACTCTAATATTTTAGCAATGAGGAAGGTTAAGTTGAAAGGAAGTGTACCAACAATTGCATAGAGGGAGAGTGGAAAACAATAAAGGAAAAAACCCTCGGTACACCCACCTGGGATTGAATCTAGATCTCCTCGTCAACAGCAGTCTAGTTTAATGCGAGGTCATGTGGCTACCAAAGCGAGTTAGGTTATTAATTTGGAGGCTGTTATATTCAGGAAGCCCCAAGCACATTAAATGACCTAATAGTATAAACTCAATGATATGCTTCCTTTAACCTCTGACTTTTTTGTTCTCAGGAACTGTAACGTACCGAATTGTTCAGGTGGGTCCACCAGCAGAACCCGTCGACCCAATCCCTCAAATTGTGTCTGCACCGCCAGGATTCACTCCCGGAGCCTCAGTGCAGCAAGTCCTAGCCAGTCCTATCAATGGTATGCATCAAGATATACAGTTCTCACAAGTTCTTAAAACCCTTTTTTTATGCGAATATTTAATTACATATAAATGTTTTTAATAATATTCAACATTTACAACTCAAATATAGAAGAAAGAAAACATTATTTTAAAGGAAGGGAGAGAAAAAAAAATCAAGTTTTACAGCCAAGTTTATGGAGTGAGTCAGGGTCTTAAGCTGTTTTGGGCGGAGTTGGATTCGGTAAAAATGTACCAACTCTGGCTTTAAAATACCATAACAATATAGAGCCTAGTAAATATATAATTTTAATTTAATACTTTTTTATTCTTTAGGACATTTGTAATTTGAATTGACAAATTTATTTAAATGTACATTCACAATGCCAAAGAAACTTCCTGTGGAGCATTTTACTGCATTAAATTTATTATTACTAATTAATATACGTTAATTTCTGAAGGTGCCGAAGTTGCACAGTAGAAAAATAGAAGGGCCGAAAGCTTGGCATAACGGCTTTCCAGCCCTGTTTACAAAAACATTGTCTGCACGCAATTTTTTTTTAGCTCCACGTTGTACTAACTCTCAGGTCAGGTTATACACATTGTACACAAATGTTTGTTTTGACAACATTTAATGAAACATTAATCAAGAACTCTGTGTTTTTACAGTTTCAAACTATAGTTATCGTTTATAAAATGAAGCTAATCCGCGGTAATACGTCTTCAAAAATATTACATATTAGAGAAAGATTGGGTAGGTCCCCTCCAGGTTGCTGATGGTTAACAGTTGCTGATTCCCAAGTGCTCTGGATCAAATACTAAACAGAAAAAGGGATGTAATGCCATGAGCTGTTGCATTTTGGTGGAGTATCAAGGCTGGTTCACACTTAAAGATAAGCTAAGATTTCCTTTGCTAACTGTTTAGAAAAATAACAGACCATATATTTAAATGTGTTGGTTCCCACATAAAGCTAAGCTATGCCTTGCTAAGCCACGCTATGTTTTTTCTGATTGAGGCTAGGCAATTTTTCCATTGAACTATCTTATGTTGTGCTTGCGCATAATGCAGTTAGGGCTACGTGTTGAACCAAAGCATTGCTGGATTGTTGAAAAATAACTGTTGAAGTTTTGTTTTCAGTTTGTTTCGCGTGTATTTAAGTAAAATTCTATTTAGGTTATATATTCAATAACTTTTCATATTAAAATGGAAGTATTAATTGAACAAGTCAAACCTCCACCTCCTATATTTTCTTCATCTTCCAAAACAACTGCTAACATCAGCAACTTCTCTTCCTCAGCACTATTATCAGAGTTCAAACAAGACATTTTGGATAACTTAACTTCACTGGAGCAGAACAAAACAATCACATTGAATTCAGGAGGGAAAAGAGGAACCATAGCTTAGCTTAGCAATGAGTGTGAATCAGCCTTCAGATTCTCACACTTCCCTGGTCAGATGAGAGCTCAAGAGCAACTCATAATATCCTGACGTGAGAACATATTATGCTATATTTGTGACCCAAGTCATAGCAAAATTAACACTATTCTATTGAATCATATACAGTGCTGGTTGGGGCTTGGTCCTAACTTTTAACTCAAATTTCGTCTTTCAATTTTAATTGATGACCTTTATGTTATTCCTTTTACATGTTCCTACCTAAGTGTCTTGTCATGCTTTACAAATTTCCTTTTTCTCCCTTTTGTGTGTTTCTATCCTCCTTTACTGTACCTTATTTCTAATATAATACAATTAGTGATGAATATGATTTAATAATAATCATCTGTTTTGTTCTATATTCATTGTGTCCATTTTCCATATAGTCTACAATTTTCATATAAAAGGCCTTGATGATACAAATATATATTTTTTGCTCCTAAAATTTGATAACATTTTACTATTATTAGTGTAATTTTATAGGTATCTATAAAATTTATCAGAAGTGATGGCTGCAGATTTCATGACTTCATGTATGAATACATGAAAGTAAATCCAATAACATTTCTAGCCGCCCTTCCTTTGAAAATTGGACAGTAACATAATAAAAAATGGGTTCTTATTTGAGAAGTGATTAACTTTTTTGAAATGTTTCAGGAGGACAGTTTTATGTGATCAATCCCCAGGATGTGTTCACATCTCAGAGTTCAAGGTCGCTAGCACCAAGGTCAAACATTCAAATAGAAAGCACACGAGGAAGTGCTACAGTAAGTGCTTGTTTCTATTTTGTCCATTCCTTGACACGATTGGTAGAACATTTAACTTTCCATTTCACCACCAACAAGATATTTTAACTATTTTTCCCCCACTTCAGTGGTCGCGTGGTCTAGCACGCTACTCTCGCAGTAGACTAGACTGTCGATGACGGGGAAATCAAGGTTCAAATCTCGGTCGGGTGTATTGAGAGTAGCTTTTCCAAAATGATTTTCCACTATCCCTCCATGCAAATGCAGGTACACTTTCTCGAGATATAACTTTCCTAATTCCTAAAATTATTAGCGTAATTAGTACTTAAACGTTTAACCCAAACGGGTTATAAGATGTAGTGCTTAAAAACTATTTATTTACATGGTGAGCTATTTATATTAAAATAATAAAAATTGATGTTTAGTAATTGTTTGGAATAATGTTAGCGATAGTTAAAAAGCTAACAAAAAAAAAGTAATATCTTCCTATCTTACAGAATGAGTTAATATAATTCCAGTTTATTTTATAAACCTTGTAATGTGTTTTATTAACTATGTATACAATGTTGTACTAATGTGCGTTGTTGGTTTTTATAATCCACTTAGAGTTTGAGTGAACATCTTAAAGCTACCAAGTATCGAGTCGAGTTTGAGTTCAATAAATATATCAAATTAAAATCTAACTATGTAGGCCTCGACATTAATTAATTATTTATTAAAATTATAAGACCACCTCTTTGGTCTTGTGGTCAGAGTTTGTATCTACAGATCCAAAGGTCACGGGTTCGATCCCCGGCACTTTCAGAATTCGTCTGTGAAGCGAAGGGTCTGAAACGAGGTCAAACTCAGCCTTGTGAGGACAAATGAGGAGCTACTCAAATAAAGAATTAGCAGCTCTGCTCTGGAAAACTGAGACTAATGACTGGAGGGTTCATTGTACTGACCATATGACACCCTTTATCCGCAAATGTTGGCATTATCATCACCAACGAGGGCCGCCGCTCGGTCGATATAGCTCACTTGAGGGCTATTATCGTGGAGTTTTTTTTTCTTCCTTAAGTAAGAAAAAACTTTGAAATTACAAATATACACACACACACTTTTTGAGGTATGTTTTATTTTATTAATATAAACATCCCCCAAAAAGGGAAAATTGGTTCCAAGAGATATAATAATCATGAACTGTTTCCAACCTGTGGCCTGACATTTTACCACTTTTCACATGTTGAGGTATGTTTTGGTCCATATGAAAGAAGGTACAGAAAAGAGTGACAGGTCTTACATGGAGAATTAAGGGAGTGGTGTCTGAATAAATGTGATGTATAAATCAGACTTCCTTTTCAGAGAGACGACAGGAGGCGAGCAACACACAACGAAGTTGAACGAAGGCGCAGAGACAAAATCAACAACTGGATCCTGAAACTAAGTAAGATAATTCCAGACTGTACCGCAGAGAGTGCTAAGACAGCACAGGTGAGTTTCGAGGGGCAGGTGAGTCAACGTTGAACACAACTTTCATATTTATAAATTATCTATTCTTAGTTTTATCGCAATAATGTGACATTATTTATCATTGAGGTTGAGCTTCTCACAACAAGCAAATCAGATTATGGACCGTGCAATATGTCAAATACTTTTGATGTCGAAAGTTTAGATTAGGCATATCAAACTTGCAGCTCACCACCCTCAGTGCACCTGACCAGGACCGAACCCTGATCTTCCCGTCTTCAGCAGCCTAGTCCAACACAAGAGTAGCATGTTAGACTGTGCGGCCACTGAAGTGGTTGATTCGGAGTAATTGTTAAAGTTACGCACCAAATAAGTGCAAAGTTTGGCAGCACTAAGTGTATGAACAGATGTTTTCTCTGATGAAAAAACAAACACCTGAGAAATCTTGGCCTACGAAACCGCAATCACCGTAACTCATTAAAGTGATTGCAAGGTTTCAAGTCTAAAACTCACTCTTTCTACACACAAAAAAAAGTTCCAAATCTCTGAGGGGAAAATAGATAGTGGGTCTTAAAAGGATATTTAATCTTAAGGCTGTTACATGGAGAGGGCGTTTTATGCGTTTGGAAATCCCGCATTTTTGAAAATATATTATTTAAATATGGTTTTCACCAAACTGTAGGTGAAAGCTATCAACAGGTCCCTGTTTAATTTTTTTTTTTAATTCAGCTACACTTTACACCAATATTTGTACCTCTGAGATTAAAGTAAAACGATAGAAGCCTAGAACTAAAGTCTGTTCATCGTAGGAATTGTTTTCTGAAAGGCCTTTTCCCCTACCAGAAAGCTATTAAATAGTAAGATATTGGTAGGAAAAAAGACCTTTCAGAGAGGAATTCTTACCGTGAATGGAGTATAACCATCTATCAAATAAAGTCATGTTTTGATAGGGTCACAACAGAAAATTGGAAGCAAATGCGGGATTGTTTTTGTTAAGGTTTTATATAAGCTACCAGACTTTTTTTTTAAACTTTAAATTTAAATTTTAAACTCTTTAACTGGTGAAAACTTAAGCCTAAATTTGGTTGAAAACCATTTTAAGAAATATCAAACCACTTCGTAAATAATCCAGAATTTCGAAACAGCTGCAACGCTTTCAGTGCTCCCCCATGTAACACCCTTAAGTGTATTTTTGTGAAATGAAGGTTTAACATAACGGTTACTGATTTTAACTCTTGTCGCTTGCTTCTTGTGTACTCGTCCACGCAAGACAATCATGTCAATTCGCTCGCTTTGAGCCACACTGCTTGTATTTGATCACTCATGTTGGACAATCATGTCAATTCGCTCGCTTTGAGCCACGCTGCTTGTATTTGATCACTCACGTTGGACATTACCTAATTCTATTAGATTTTAACAATTTGATATTTAATCTCTATAGATTTGTACTAAGATGAAATGAGAGCTTACCCTTTCACATTGAAAAATTAAAGGCTGAGGACTGGATGTTGTGTCTGTCCTAGTCTAAGTTAGATTATAAGGAATATGAAGCTACGACAAACCTATCCAGCCGATAGTGGAAAATACATGGCTTGAATAAAGAACTGATCACAGGCTGGAAACAGTAATCGATGTAAAGATTTGTACAAGGCCAACTGTAAGAATAATGTACTTACTAACTTTTTTTTTAAAATTAAATCTATACAAATTTGTATGATTCACTTTCAATGATTTACGCTTATACACTAGTTTGCTTTCATTTGAAGTTTCAAGAGAAAAAAAAAGTGAATATTATACCTTTAAAAATTATTTAGTTATTGTTATAAAATTTTGTATGTCAAACATTTTTCTAAAACAAAATAAATAATCATTTGATGTTTTTGTACTTCTCCACCCTCCTCCCCCAGCTTCATAATCAAATTGGTATTCTCAAGGGGGGTGCAAAGCTTTGTGACAAATGTCAGCTTTAACCAGCTTTAACTTCGCTTGAAAAAAATTACGAAGCCTTGCCAATAAAAATATATAGAGATAAAATACTCAATTTACGATCAATTAATCTCATTCTTAGCCATTGTTTACATTATAAATTAATATTAAAATGGGGACAAAAACTGAAATAATTAAATAGCATGCTATGATAATAACTTAATTTATCACATTATAAGTCATGAAATATTACAAACAATTATTATGCAATAAAACAATTCCAAGTAATTTTAGTGTATAAGGTTATAAATAAATAACCAGGAACTCTGACCACTGGGCCACAGAGGCGGTCAATAAGTATATTAAGATCCGGTATATCAAATCAAATACAAATCCTAACAAAATTCAGATTCATATTCTAAATTTAGAAGCGTCACAGGCTTATCATTTATTAAATATTCCTTTTGTCATTTTGAGAAACACAAAATATGCAAGAAGACAAATTAATGGTTTGTTACCACAGTCAAAATTGTCCGTGCAAGTGTGGGGCTACAGAGAGTATATGAGATGGTAGAGGAAGCAAGGCTGAGATGGTATGGTCATGTAATGAGGATGTTGGAGTACATGAGATAGTAGAGGAAGCAAGGGTGAGATGGTATGGTCATGTAATGAGGATGTTGGAGTACATGAGATAGTAGAGGAAGCAAGACTGAGATGGTATGGGCATGTAATGAGGATGTTGGAGTACATGAGATAGTAGAGGAAGCAAGACTGAGATGGTATGAGCATGTAATGAGGATGTTGGAGTACATGAGATAATAGAGGAAGCAAGACTGAGATGCTATGGGCATGTAATGAGGATGTTGGAGTACATGAGATAGTAGAGGAAACAAGACTGAGATGGTATGAGCATGTAATGAGGATGTTGGAGTACATGAGATAATAGAGGAAGCAAGACTGAGATGCTATGGGCATGTAATGAGGATGTTGGAGTACATGAGATAGTAAAGGAAGCAAGACTGAGATGGTATGAGCATGTAATGAGGATGTTGGAGTACATGAGATAATAGAGGAAGCAAGACTGAGATGCTATGGGCATGTAATGAGGATGAAGAAGTAGAGGATGCCAAAGAAAATGATGTAAACGAAGTATGTAGGAAAAATACCGCAAGGGAGGCCAATAAAGTGATGGGAGGAGCAAATAGCAGAAAGTGTGCAAGTGAGAGGAGAAGAATGTTGGAAGGATAGAGGAAGATGGAGGCCTTTTACTAAGCTGACCTGGCCACAGGCTGTAAACAGTTGATGATGGTGTTGAGTAGGGTGTGGGTGCTGTCTTGTTTTTTAGTAAATAATAGTGAATTTGAAAACTTGCTTTCATTTATGATACCTATCAGCCATGGTGGTTTTATAACAAAGGTTTGTCTTGTTTTCAGAGTAAAGGAGGTATTCTGGCAAAGGCTTGTGAGTACATCATGGAACTTCGTTCATCAAATCAAAGGCTCTCCGAATGTTTGAAAGACAACGAAAGACTTATTATGGACCTTGATCTTCTCAGACAGCAAAATGAAGAATTGAAAAGGAATAACTCACTTCTAAGAACACAGCTAAGTCAACACGGAATCATCCCCTCCACAGATCTCAGTTCTGTGTCGTAGTATCCTATTCTTGACTGATGGTTAATGCTGTTACGTTCAGAACTGAAAATAAATCCTGTAATATATATAACTGAAATTTCAAGTTAACAGTTAATAAAAGTTAAATGTGATCATTACTATCAATATTACTGTATCGTGTATACAGTATATATAAAAACACAGTTAAAATGGACATTGTAAAAATAGTTTATAAAGTTAGCTCTACATATTCTGGTAAAAAATATATATATTATATATTCTGTTTAATTTTTTGTAAGTTGGCACCAATTGGATTAGTCTATCATAATACTGTGTTATTAACAAATTTTATACTTCAACGTAAATTTAAAATTGCCATATTAAGGTGTGACTGATGTAGGTCCTGAAATATTATTTTACGAAAGCTTATGTGATAACTGTTAATTTATACTATCACATATTATTTTTTTGTGGAGATCTTACATCAAAGATAACATGAATGTATGTTTATTATCTTTAACATTAATGACGACCAGGCGCGGATTCAGGGGGGGGTCAAAGGGTCAGTTGACCCCCCTGTGAAAGTTAGAAAATTAATACAAAAAATAAAATGAAAATTCAAATTTTAGAAATAAAATACAACACAGATAAATGTTATACAATTTTTAATCTTTTTACGTGCAAACACTTCTTAAGCCGGGCTCACACGTAAGCTATTCGTCCACGTTTATTCATTGTTTGACAGGACTTACGCAAGTGTGGAAAAAATATTCGTTTTCATGTAAGAATATTTGCCGTGCATAGCGAGTAACGAACATTGTTCCGCATAGAAACGGTAGACTAGCCTAAGAGAAGTTCATCCACGAATAACAAATATAGAATGTGTGTGGAGAGCAGAAGCGGTGGAATTGAAAATAATTTACCCCTCCCTGGAATAAATTCCTCCCTAGATATATTTCAAGTCTTCTGATATTATCGAATGTGAAGCTGAAACATTGCCTTAAATTAAACTCCAAATGACTTCTAGCTGCATTCTCGTGTTAAAAATTTGCCGGATAAGACCGCTTCAAATAGGCCTAACTACTAGACTAGAGTTATCTAACTAGCAAAAAAAGTCAAGAGAGGAAAGCTCTTAATAGCTTCCAAGGTCATCAAAATTTCAAAAATGTCTTGGGAAGGACAATTACAAATTCTGAATTTTCCGAAATTTCTGAAAGAATTCAATTTTCAAAATTTGCTTGTTGGAAGACCACTTAAAAGATTATTTTCTAGAGGTATCCAGTTTTCGTAAAAAATTAAGGTGAGGATCACTCTAAATAGCTTCAAGGGGCATCCAAATTTCAGAAATTTCTAGTTGAGGAACACTTAAAAATGGCTTGTAAAAAAATCTAATTTAAAAAAAATAATCAAGTCAAAGACTACTCATAGCTTCTAGAGTGAACAATTTTTTCAAAAAATTGTTGGAGAGCCACTCCAAACAAATAGTTTATAAAAACTATCTGATTTAAAAAAATAGGAGGATGAGCACGGTTTAAAACATACATAAGATCAAAAAATGAATGATAAACTATTAAATGGCTTTAAACATAAATCTAACATTGTAAGTAACTATGTTATTTATAATTATGCCCCCCCTATGGAAATGATCTGGATCCGCCCCTGATGACGACTCCTGTTCATGTGACCCTGCATACAACCACGTTTTAATCGATAACACACATACACGTTTGAATTATTTGGCAGGCATTGAATTTTTAATTTATATGCTGGGATTCTTTTATCCTAGGATTGTACAACCAATAAAATTAATATTAAAAATGTAAAAAAGGGCTGTGGCTAAGAGCGTTAAGGCATGCCTCAAGTGCTAACCATTCACTTTGAAAGACTCACTAAACTGTCGGAGTGAAAGCAGGTGATATATGAGTGATCCAATGTTTGATTTCAGACGCACCTCACTCATTTTAAACAGTAAGCACTTTCTTTCAATTTGAAGCAGACTCAAATCAAATAATATTAAATATTTCTGGAGCTTAATCGAAGTTTGAATATTTGAAAGAAAAAAAAATTATGCGAAAAATGCTAGGAGTTTGCGAAGTCCATTTTTCCAATTCAAAGCTAAGTTGAATCGAATAGTATGAAGTATTCTCGAAGCCAAATCAAAGTTTGAATATTTAAAAAATGTGAGAAGTTGGTTGGAAAATGTATATTGAATAGCTATTAAATATAATTTACATATTGTTATATTGCTAAGATTGTTAACATATTCTGTCCCAAGCCGAAAAATCAAGTTATTATCTCAACAAATACCTAATTAAGTTATTTTATATGACAGCACAAAATGACAGAAATGGAACATAAATGTTAATTTTTACTCTAAAACTTTTTATTGGCGAAGCTTGAATGATTGTCGAATATGTACATTTAATTTCGAAGCCAAGTCAAAGCTTCACACACCCATAGTCTTTGTTAAATGGGGATTATCCAACTACACTCGTCTTACAATTTGACACAATGCAATACAGTAGAAACCTGTTACAAGATGCAATAAAAAGGGTAGCTAATTATTTATCGAATTGTTTTCTCTGGGTGATAGACTCGTTATTTCTTGTTGAGTCCACTCTAAATAGAGATCTAATTCACCATTGCTAATATTTGATACCATTGTTCTAGTACAATTCTAGTTTAAAACAATCGTCATTACATCAGCAGGGTTGGGAAAGTAGGTAACACCCCTGACGCTAGCCCGGTAGGTTGGAATCTAACTTGTTTAAATCCTCGCTTGATATGTCAAAAAAAACTGCTATTGTTGTTAAAGTATGTCTTTCATTATACTTAGTCACAGTGCCTCATTAATCACACTTAACTCTCAATTCAGATATAGGACTATCAATATATTCATTTCATACTAATCAGAAAATTGCACCAAATTAATTAGCATGCATTTCTTAAAGTAACATTTTTATAGAATGCTGACTGATGCATATTGATCCTTGTACATTTTAATTGTTTTTTCCCCTCAAAGAGTTTATTATGACACATATATTACATGTTTTTCTTCACATAGATATGCCCCTTCCCAAATATTGTGCTTCTTTGTTACCAAAAAAGGATATAAATTCAACCAAAAACCTTGCTTTTTGTTCCTTGAGACTAGACTATATATAGATATCATCATTATTTTCATCTTAAGGCCTGTGGCTGGTTCAGTTTTGTAAAACACCACCATTTGGCTCTATCTTGCCATCATTCCTCCTCCTTTACTCTTGTCCAATCTTTTTTCTCTTTCTTTAACTCCTTCCATCTCCCTCTGGGTCTTCCTTGCAGTCTCAAAGTTGTACAAACTATTTGCTGTGTCAACCCGGCTGAAACATTAAAATACTAACAGCTCCATTTGTCTAGACTAACTCACTGCTTAAGCACTCACATTTCTTAGACGCGTGAAATTTTTGGATCAATCATTTTATTTGCAAACTAAATTGCATAAGTATTCTTTAAACTAGGAATATGTGAGTACTCAAATTTTCGAGTAAAATTCTTAATAGTTACTTGGCCCAAGGAAGACGGAAGGTCTTTCTTTGTCTTGTATTTTGTGTCCAGATGTTGTAAGCCTCACTGTTTGCTCTTCTCACTACTTGTCCGGATGTTGTTGGTGTATTGTGCATTTGGGGTAAAGAAGAGAAAAGAGGGAGGGAATATATTGTTTGAATAGAAGGAGGTATCTATTTAAATGGCTTGTGTAACACAAATTGTTTTGTGCAAGACTAGATCAAGTATATCTTAATGTAAAAGTATTCTATGTACATCTTAAAATTACTCCTTTAACTTTTATTTATAGTGTCAAGGTCGCCACCAAGTAAACAGCTGTAATCCAGATAAGAAAGGAATTTAACGGCTGTTTGTAAATAAATCTTCACAACCAACTATAGTTTCAGTTGGTATTGTTTCAAAATTGTACCTAACAAATATCTCATTGAATATTTAGTTTGGTTTTTGAAATAAGTTATTTTATTTTCAAAACATAATTTGTTATTTTCACTGTAATTTCAAATATGTTTTAAAATTGTAATGCACAGTTTGTATTTACATAGTTAAGTTTTAATATTGTATATATTTATCGAACTTGAGCGCCACTCGATACTTGGTAGTTTTCTAAGATGCTAGAATTAAATGAAATACCTGCGTTGGCAAACCCCTAATTTAAACTTATGTCGAATGTTGATGCATGATTTACAAGCTGACCTCATTTTATCAACCTAAATTACAAGGGCTAAAATACACCTTGGCTGATGAAGTGGACTTTAATCATAAGTAGTCTTTCTCGACATAGATAGCCCAGTTACCAAGCCAGGTGCCGACTTGTAAAATATTCACTTTCAGCCAGAAATGAAGAATTAGTGGAAATTGAACCAACTAATTTCTTCTCAAATGTTGTCCCATGTTCACAATTGGTCTGTGACAAATGAAGAACAATTTTAAATTTGGTTTGTGCAATTGTAAATAGTACATTCTAAATATTGATTTTGTTGATTATAATAGTTGATTCTCATATTAAGTATATACATAGTCCATTAGTGTAAAAAGTGTCAAATACTTATTGTATATAAGAATAACTATTATGATTGTTGTTGGTTGTTTTTTTCATTGTTGTATAGTATTGTTCAGTTTAGTATGGCTAAATTGTTTGCCATTTTTATTATTTAATTATGTATGTTGGTTATTTGTATTGTAAATTGCGATGCAATGTTAAGAGCATAAACAATGAATGTCATACAGCTGTTAATAAGCAAAACATTTATTGAGTGTACTTTTAAATTATTTTATGAAATATTTTGTATTGCTTTGTGAAAGATTTATCGGGTGCTTGAAAAAATTGGCTAAAGATTTGTGACTTTTGTCAAAAACTTTATGCTTTGGAGTTTATTTTGGCCATTTATTATTTATTTCTGTGTTTTTATCTGTTCATTTTTTAAACGTCACTTTTTACCCTTTCACCAGTTCTGTTTTAAAATGATGTCATGGTGCTTATAATTTAGGTATTTTAAAATGTATCTGCCAGAAATTAGAGTAGATAAAGTTACTAACTGTGCGGTCGGAACACTAGTTGTACTTTTAGGGTTCAGCACCGTGTACACTCCAACATTGGGATATTTCCTAAAAGTAATATCATGGGGTTTTGTACAAACCAACTATATATTGTGTCACAGGGATGCAAATTAGTAGACGCCCATGCCTCGTGCTTCTAAATGATTTTCGCGGGCTCCTAAGATCCCAATAACACACTTGCGTATTAGCTCGGACTTGGCAGACAGGCAAGAAAAATTGGCCTGTAGATTTTTTGGTGGATCTCTACATCTTCAGTGCTTGTTTGTAAGCCTGATGTACTAATTATGACTATATTATAAAAATAGGTAAATTGATCTATATTGCAAACCTAAAAGCTTGTATCGCCACTTGTTTATTAACTTTTTTTATTTATTACGCCAATGGGTCAGGGATTGGTAAGGTTGAATTTAGAAGAAGTGAACCCACATTTGTGTGGAGGGAGATTGGAAAACAATTTAGGATCCCCTCCTCCCCCAGTTCACCCGACCAAGATTTGAACCTCGATCTCCCCTTCCTCTGCAGTCTGGCTCCACACGAATAGCGTTAGCCAACTATGCCACAGAGGCAGGTAAAAAAAGACAATCTATTCAGTTCCATGAACAATCTCTAGAAACTAGCAAGTTGGTAACTATGGCCCTCTGGAACATCCCACCCAAATCTCCTTTGTAGTCACCATAACTAATATTTAATGCAAGCACCTTCTGTATCTTAAATGTATAGTTTTGCACAAAATGAAAATATTCTTTCTGGATATTTACTATCAAATTCATTATTTTAACACACATTCAACACGCTTACCAGATTAAAACTAGCGTTTTCACCCTTTCTCTGTTGTAAACGTTGAACAATGTCCCTGTTTGACCGATCATTCCCTGGTGTAGGTGTGATTTAAAGTTTCATTGCAATAAGTTATTGTAATGCCATTTAGCCAGTCTGAATACTTCATATTGAAGATGCTAGATTACGCTACCAGTTCATTGGAATACTATGACCACGAATAAAGTAAAATGTTTAAAGATGAGGTGGTCCAATGGCTAAATAATTTTATAAGAAAGGAAATTGATAAAACCAAAGGAAAAATAAATTACTAAGAGTAAATTTGATGAAGAATGCCCAACCAGGGAAAGAGGTAAAATGTGTGAAGAATCCAATGCACAAAGGTGACTTCTTCTGTCTTCTATAATAGTAGTCGCACATTTTAACACCAGTAGAATATTATTTTGGCATTGTTGCTGGTATCTTTTCCTTTCCTCTTTGTGTTTGATAAAGGCAATAATGCCGAAATAATGTTCTATTTGTGTTAAAATGTGTGCGACTACTTCTACTATAGAAGACAGAAGAAGTCACCTTTGTGCATTGGATTCTTCCCACATTTTTCCTCTTTCCCTAGGTGGGCTTTCTTCATCAAATTTACTCTTAGTAATTTATTTTTCCTTTTTCTTTAGTTTTAACATGAATAAAATAATAAATGAATAACAAAAATATCTGTCAGGCAATTGTTTAAGAGTATAAAAATGGCTGCTGGGCTTACACAGATTGCTGTTCTTCATGTATATCCAAGGAATGGGTTGATGTTAAAACAACCTAGTTTAAAAAAAAAATATTGTCCTGAACTATATAGGCTTTTTTACAATATATTAGCTTTTATTTTTCTTGCGAAGAGGAACGTATTCCCTTTTGAAGTAATTTGGTAAATGAGTTTTGGTTAATTTTTTCATTGTCTCTGAGACGAATTTGAAATTCATTGGTGTCAAAGATAGTTTTTTCTTTGTGCATAAATTTGAAAGCAAGTGTGATTTGTAGTGGATCAAGTCGGTACTACCTTGTGTTTCCACAATTACAAAAAAAGTACCTGATTCGGTAGCTTCGTGGTCTAGCAAGTTAATCTCGTGTTGGACCAGTCTGCTGATGACTGGGAGATCGGGGTTTGATCCCTGTCAGGTACATTGGGTGTGGTTTTTTTCTAGATGGTTTTCCACTCAAATGCGGGTGCATCTACCCTAAATTAAGGCTTCATAGTCCCTAACCCATTAATGTAAAAAAGGTAGGTGTATAACCTTAACAGGTAGTAAGACTCGATGCTAAAAAAAAGTTATACAATTTGAATATTGTCTTCAATACTTTCCCTATCCCCTTTGCTTTTTATGTTGCATGGTACTGTGAAAATAATTGGGTGGGTTGGTTTGTTCCCATGACTGATCCAGGAGGCCGGAGCTCAACTATGACCTTGCGAGATGAGGTATCAGACCCCACTATTTCAATTTTTGACCTCAGGAGAAGGTTGGTGGATTTCTTTGAAACTGGATAGTTATGATTAGATCAAACTGACTAAATATTATCTAGCCATTCAATTCCATTATTTATGTTATTTTAAAACCAACTAACTAATACGCCATTTGTTTTATATTCAAATTTACACACAGTCCCAAGATGTTAACCATTTCACATATGAGCCACAAATGTCAGTCAATCTTTGAAAATTTTATTCTCCCCTCCACCCTTCTAACACCCCTCCATCTAAAGTAATACTGGGATCACAATCAACTTAAAGTTAATAAACTAGTGTGTGATCAGGATTCACTAAACTTAAACCAACAACTTAAGGAAACCACATACAATGAATATTGACTGAAAACAAATTGTTCACTAAAATGAAACCCAAGCCTTTAGAACAGATAGGCTACAAGTACTTACAGTAGCTTTACTGGAGATATAAATTAAAGTGTAACAAGAATCTACTATGTCTAAGAGTTCGCAAAACGCAGACAAAAAATGTATTAAAGAATTGGTCTGCATTCCATAAACAAACGAATGAAGTACTAATTAGCCGTTTTTGTGTTGCTCGCTGTCTAGGATATGTGGTACTCTTCATTTAATGTGAAAGTTCTCCCTGGACGGTTCTTAAAAGTGAATGTTAAAATTAACTGCGTTGCGGTGGCTTCCATTTAATACCACGAGGAGAATTGTTACTTTACATGAAAGTTAAGTAAACATTAAGTTGATCGTGATCCTGTCATAAGGCTGGATGCACACTATAAAATATATGTTAATACAATGGTACAAAAATGTTTGTGTTCTGGAACAAATTTGTGTGAAGGTAATTTTGATCATAGAACACAATGGAACAAAACACTATAAAACATTTTCTTCTCTCATACTTTTTGTATTCATCAAGATTAAAAGTGATGAGAAAGTAGCATTGTTGTGGTTAAGAATGCTCCACGCACTAAGAAGAGAAATGGGATAAAAGGATCCAGCTTCACCCAATGTTTAAATAAACGGATGGATGAAAACTTTGTTATGATTGTCCATAAGATTAAAATTGTACAATGCAAGCCTCTTCTGCACCAATACTGAACATTTTTCTATATCTAACTCGGCAGTAAGTTTCCCTTTATAATTTGCACTGACATGTTGTTACTACACAACAAAAAACCAGCTAGACAACCAACTAACCTCAGATTAAACCAACACAATCCACTCTCCCAACTTGACAGACTAGCAAATGGTGTTGCATGTGCAATAAAAACTGTTCCTTACATTTTGTTACATGAAACATGGGAGCGAGGAAGACGACTGATTTGTGTTATTGTTTTGTTAGATCATTTTCAATGCAGAGTGCACCCAGCCTAATATTTACAAAACATGGAGGATTAAATAATTAATTAATAATGGCAAGCAACTCAAATAATCAGGTGCATGGGTGAAGAAAAATTTCTCAATAAATAAAATACACTGATGAGCAAATTAAATTAGAAAATATGCAATCTTGTTATTGGTTCAATATGCAAGCACAGAGATATTTTGGTAGTGTAATTTATTACTTTATATTATAAACATAGTTATGGCGTTACATTCAGCAAAAACAAATGTTTTGAAAGGATGAATTACATGTCATTGTAATACTTTTAATTATAACATTGATAGGAGCCCAGTTTTCATTTTTATAAGTTCACAGCTTTAGAAAATCTGTTTTCTTCATACAAACAATAGCTTCACGCATTTACTGCCCCAGACATTTTCATTGGGTGGTGTAATGTGTGTGACTGAAGGTTTTAATAGTAATGTCTTTGTGTAAATATATGCTCTACTAGATTTTCAAGGCCAATGAACTCCCACGATTGTAAGCTGGGCTACTACCCTTTCGATTCATTTTAATTTTAATCATTCAACTTAGGATCATAATTAATTACATCAATATGACAAAAATTGTAATCCTGCATTGAAAATAAGTTTATGTATTTTGCTTCAACTGTGTGATCATTCCTGCACTATCAATCTTAAGTTAATAAGTTTTCCTTTTTATTTTGGTCTTTGTTTCAATAAATAATGCTAGCAAAATTATGTGGTGCTTATACATCTCAAATATTTATTTATGTTCATCCTACCATTTAAAACCTTTATAAGGCTGTTTTTATTTCATATTGCTTTTATTCTTTGGGGCATTAATTTAAATTCTATAAATAAACTATTATTTAAATTTCAAAATAACTAATTTTATGTTTTTAAATGAAATATTGTTTATTTAAGTATATTTACAGTTGAGTCAACTTTTAAGTTGACAGAGGTATCGAATGGCAAACGTAATGGGAAGAGACCAGTGGATCTAGGATGGTGTGTAAGTATGCCACTGAGTGGATACTTATTGGTGCATTAGTGTACTCGCAAGCACACAGTGTCAAGCTTCTAGTCTATGATGACGCAAGCAAACCAACGCCAGTAAGGGTCCACTTAGTGACGTTCTTGCATACATCTCCAAGCTGCAGATGGAAGAATGGCTTAAGAATGGATATAAAGTGTTCTGTCCTTGGACAGGTCTGTTGCTTTAGATGAAACCCACATTAAAACTAATATTATGAATAATCAGTGAATGAATGGTCTAAACTAAGGCATAATCCTTGCTGTAGATGTGAATAGTGGTAACAAGACCATGGTTTGAATCTCAGATGGAACAAGAGTGTGTTTTTTCCTGTTCAGCTTCATGCATATCCAGGTACATTTCATCTGAATTCTACCTTCCTGCAGATAGCCCAAATGGGTAAACAGACTAGAAACAAATATAAGCTTTTCATGCAGTCAAAATAAATACTCTTTGAGAAACTTTATTATAAATGTTGTTAACCTTTTATTGAACATAAAGCTTGCTTTTAGTTAAAATTATTTTAGCATAAATATTTTTTTTAAATTATGAATTGATATCAAAAGTAAATTAATAAAAATATATGATAGCCTATGTTTATATTGGGTAGGATCAAGAGTTTCATGCGCCTCAGCCAGTGTTGCCAACTATATATACTTTAGCAATAGTAAATGGACCTGAAATGGATTGTATTTAGACCAGTAGGATACTACTTTGTAACATTATATTGATAAATCCACCGATTTTCATAAACAATAATAATTTATATAAATGTGTTACTTTATAGCACGGTCACATGATATTACTTTTAGTAAACATTCTAAAATTGGATTGTACAGGCGGTGAAATTATTTCAAATGTAATATCCAGATCATACAATTGGCAACACTGGCCTCAGATGAATTCAATAAAAATGACGCGCAGGGTTGCCAACAGCTTAGTCTCAAGCGATAATACACAGTGAATTGGATATTATTGTGACCAGCGGGATTCTACATTTTGTTACCAGAGTTATGTGTTTAAAAAAAATGTTGCTTGGTAAACAAGAGCTGATACTAGCTTTTAAGAGTCGGCGGGAGATAAATTGTCCGTGTCGAAAGCACAGGTTAACCCGAAAGAAAGAATATTCCAAAAACTATAATACCAATTCACTAGCGGGTTTTTTATTTCTCTTCTTCTATATCTATAGAAATTAACAATATTGAGAAAAAAATATTTATCGCTAGCCATCAATTAAAATTAAAATAAGTTTTACGTTAAATGTTTAAATAAATAAAATAATCCAAAACATTGATATAAAAAAAATTGTTAGTTAAAAAAATGTTATTTTAAAAATTACATATTTTTTTTACCATTTCCACAAAAAAAAAACTCCTTTTCAGTCCCAACAAAACAAATTATTGTAGCCGGCTATTTGGTTACATATAGTTTAGGGGTTTTCTTCCAGGGCAACATTAACCTAAAGGTTCCCCCACCACGTAGTAATTCTCCCTCTCTCTCTTTGAGCGACTTTCTTATTAAAACCATACAAGAGGTGCAGAAACTTTGGCACCGATTGGAAGGGTCAGAAGGGAATGCCGCAAGTCAACTAATGTTTATATTTATAATGATAGCCTTTTATTTACAACTCCTTGAGTTTAAATACCTACCGCGGTGGCCTCACGGTCTAATATGCTAGTCTCATGTTTGGCTTGGCAGCCGAGGACGGGGCGGTCAGGGTTTGATCCCGGTCGGTTACACTGTGAGTGGTTTTTCCTAAATAAGACAAGATGATTTTTTTGGGGGGAAGTTCTCTTCTTGTTGATAGCAAGTAAATCATTATTTTAATCCTGTTTTTGATATAAATATTAATATAAGTATGATTTTTTCAGCAAATTACCGGAGTTATTATAATAAGACCCGATTAGATATTTATATAAGTTTGTAAATTATAATATAATGTATTATGTGACAGTAATTGGATTTTAGGACACACAATCACGTTAGGCCTTCTCTCTGTCTTAACTCAAAAGGGAACGGGACCTACTCTCATTATATTTGAATTTTGTTAAAGAAATTAAACAATACTATATACAGAGAATACTATTAAACAATATATTAGAGAATACTTTTAAAGGAACAACTATGACTTGCTGGTTGTTTTTATAAGAGTAATAATAAAGGTATTGTACACTATCTAAATCAAATTAGAGAAACTTGGAGAAAGATCAACTTTTAACTCTGATACCACACGGACCAAAATTAACTATTCATGCTTATCAGGATAAACTGGATCGCCTTGACCAAAACTATATCAAAGTTCCTTTAATAAATTGTAATGAAAGACTTAAAAAAAATTAAGACGGCTATGGACACCATGAATAAGATTAGTATAATTAATTTTTATTTATTTATTTATCTTAATATCGATTTGATTTGTATTGATTATTTTTTGTTTTTGTTGTACTTCTGAATGTAAAAAGGTTAAGAATATAAATAAGTGTATTATTATCATACGAGATCAATGTTTGTGACTTCCTAATTATTGGATTAATATTATTTCTTTGTCACCGTGATTCACCTGTTTGGGTTGTACACATAATGTTATAATTACGCTAATGTGTTAAGGATGAGGTAGGTTATAATTTAGAGAAAGTGTACCCACCTTTGTGTGGAAGTTTAGTTGGAAACAATTTAGGATAAACCATCATCAGTACACTCAGACGGGATTCAATCTCAATTTTCCCATCATCGGCAGGTCAATTCATGAGAAAGGGACGCAAAAGACTTTAGAGCATTCGACTTCCGATTATGTGGATTCTTTTTAGTACCGCGTCTTACTACCTGTTCAGGTTTTACGCCTATGTACTAATTACGCTAATGGTTTAGGAATAAGGTAAGTGTAATTTATAGGGAGTAAACCCGCATTTGTGTGGAGAGAGTGGGGAAACCACCCTCAATGCACCCGAATGAGATTGAACCCCGATCTTTAGTCCTAGGCCACAGACAAGGATATAACAGATACGTAGCCTTACGGGAGATTTGTTGCGCTCCTCGAGTCAGGTAGAACTTAA